>JADDOH010003382.1:0-14832 GCA_016648135.1 Agrypnia vestita | reverse complement strand
ATATATATATATATATACAAGGAAAACACTATTTTGGGAATCACTAACTGGATGACAGATATTGCAGCACACATATACACAAGGAGGACGTTATGTTAAATACATGACTGGAAAGTTGTTATTGGAATACACAGGCGCACTAGAAGATATGGGCAGTTTGCAGAGAACTTCAACTTCTGTCAGTTAAGGACCTTTTACTATTACTATTCTTTCGCCTTTTTGCATAACCGTGGATGAACTAGATTGAAGGGGTTTATGTTCTGTATGTGCTCGGCGTAGAGGGAATAGTTTTCTTGTTTCTAGGATCTAATACAGTTTTACAGGCGCTGATATTAAAATATATATACAAGGGAAATGAAGGGCTACACAGGCGCTGGTAAGTGCTCAATTTTGGAGAGTTATATTACTTCGGATCAGGATGCCATCTCAGAAGCAGACCAACTACAGAACTAAGATAAGAACCTTTGATATTATTTATTCCTGATGTTTTCTTATGTGTATCAAATGGAATGTTCGTGCTATATAATTTGTCATTGTATCATGGTCACTATTCATTTCATTACGTGGGTTCAGAGTTCGACGGTAACGGACGCGGAAACAAATTAGTACTGATGTCGGGACGTAACGTCGGGATTATACCTTAATTATCTTTAGGATAGAAGCGAGGTCATCATACGTGCATTCTGCAATTCAAACGTATTACTAACATATATAAATACATATTATTGCGTTTTACAAATTGAATAGGTTCGCGGAAAATAGGCATTTCGCCCGGTTGTGCAATATTAACTTCCAACGTAGCATAATGAGATCTTATTACCGGCGCTAGACTCTTAAGGTTAGGCACGCGGGGATTATAAATGGGATAATGAACGAGAACCGAATGGGGAAGTTCGTCTCTTCATGGTCGGGAGGCGAGGAGTCGTACGTCTTTCACGCCCCGTGATCTTGGGAGGCAGGATTTCGATTGTGGAAAAAGATGTAGTTGGATCTACTCGCGTGGCAAGACAGGGTCGAATGTCGGAGCGCGCGTTCTCGGCTATGGGGTCTGATTAGATTGGGGGAGACACCTTAGGTCAGGGACTAGGTAGGGCCATCTTAACTGTATCTACCCGGTTGTGACTGGGTTTTAAAGCCAAGAATTACAGGATGGTCTGAAGGTCTTGATGCGGTTACCCCTTTAACATCTAAGGGGAAGAACCTCTCACGTCTTTTCAGTCCCCTTGGTGCGACGAGCTCGGGCTCTGGTTATGAATGTATGTGAATGTAATAACTCCGTACTCAAGGACGAGATAGGACGTTCCTCATGAACGAGAAATTATAAGATGCAGGTAGCAGTTCGACAATCAATACTTATGCTCGGGACCGCTTTAATGAACGAGATCTGTCAGCAGTTTAACAATCAACTTTATGATCGGGACCGCATTCAGGAGCACGATGGCATTACTAACATCATCATTCTCATCATTCACCACCTTTTCTAACTTGCTGTATACAGAGACCTTCGGGGTTCTCCCTTCCCGGCCAGCGAGAAACATATCAGGAACTTCACAATCAACTGTAATAATCATGCTGTTTTACCATCATTTAATATCTCTAGTCAATAAGACTACACCGTGGGATCAATCACATCAACTATATTTGGCGATGCTAACATGGCTCTGACTGACGCGCTCAAGGGAGAGTCTTTTCCAGTCACCCAGTTAGTTCATTCAGCCCTTTAATCAGCAGTAAACATCATAATAATCCGGCTCATGTAGCCGCAACGTGGGATCCTCATCATAATACACCAGTCAATTTGACTGCCCCGCGGGATAATATACAAACCTTAATATCAGACGCGGGATTTCTTCCTGATATGTTTGTCGCCGGGGAGCGAGGACTTCGGGGGATTCCAGCAGGAGCAATAGAGTCTCGGCTTGATCTTGGTCTGCAGCTTAGTGTAGGAGGTTATGTCTAAACAGGAGTTAACCACCGGATGCGGCGATGCTCTGGGGCCGCATCCCCCTCCCCCCTACAGGGGGGGGGGGGCATCTAGAATCCACGTTTGAACAGAAGTGGTTAGACCCTTCTTAAATTTCACTTACAAAACTGTATCTTCCATTCCCTTAGAATCTCGGGCTGTGATAATGTCAGACAAAGCTTGCCCTGAGCCTCTGTTGCGCCTAGTTGTTATGAATATATATATGTTTGTCTTCCCCTACTATGTACTATGAACAGATTGAGCAGAGTGGACAACGTGAGACGCGCTATCGGTAGGTTTCTTACTTGTGTTTTGAATATAACGTATGCTATTATATCTTGTAAATCTGTCATAAATGGGTGCCGCATGTGGTTGTGCTGACACTGTTCTAAGCTGCTATTATGAGATGTTGATAATCAATGTGGGCGGAATCTTTAGCGTATGCCGTTAACTTGGCAACGATCGTATTGTTTTATATTACAGTATTTTAACCCCGATGGTATTATAGTTATGGCGGTTCAATGTAAGGGAGTTTTGCTACTAGCGTTTATACCTAGGCTACGCCGCATATAATTGGCTTTTAGGCCAACTCCGGACGTGGACGATATCGGCTATCTCTCGTATAGGCGAAACTGTAGAGTTCTAGAGCGGTTTCTAGAAGGACGAGTACGGATTAGTTACGTGCGTTTGTTATTTCCATAGTTAGGTAAGAATTCGATCTATATTAGTCTAGTCGCGTTAATAAGAATACGAATCTCACCACATATCAAAAGAATTTTGGATAGCTACGGACACAACGGAGGAGGAATTTTCCTAACCACTAGATAGATCACGACTGGCCAATTTTGAAAATATAAATTCTTAACAAAAAAAAAATAATATTAGCTTTCATGTAAATATACTTCCGAAGTTCTAAGTTCGACTTAAGTTTTTAGCTAGAAGCTTAAAGCATAAAGTGTGTGCTTAAAAGTCACAAAAGTTGTAATAAAGCTTAATTCGGTAGCTTAAAGTCTCAAGCTTTGGGCTTTTCGTAAAACTTATATTATTAAACTTTATAGTTGGGTATTTAGCTTAAGTGTGCAGGTAGCTACGTTACAGTAGTGATCCATATCCTTTTTTTTACAAATTTCTGGTCGAATTGTTTTTCAATCCGGCTAATCATATGAATTATCATATTTATTTAAATAGAAGAATGTACTTACTTACTTTTGAGATAAAGTAATTATATTGTGTCCTGACTAGTAAATCCCTGGATTGTGGGATTCAGTAAGAGGATTAGAAATGCTTCTTATCTTTCTCTGAAATCTCAAATTTTTCATAATGTTCAATGGTTAATTTTGCGAAATTCGTATCGCGAAAGAGTTTCGGGTTCTAATTCGCGGGGCAACTAAATATTTACTCGATACGCAGATTTATATCTTTCTAATGGTAAAAATGATATATGATGCAAGGGTTTACGTCGCCATAATGAGGGGGCGGCCGCGAAGGCTTACCCATCGGTAGTGATGGCATTTAAACCGGTGACACACTAACCGTTATTTGAGATTTGTATCTACCACAAATGCCCAGCATCATTATACATTTAGAGGTGTGAAATGGTTTAATGAATTACCTGTTAAAATGAGAATTTAAAAAATTATGAGACCTTTAAAAAGACGTTAATTTTGAACTGTTTGCTTATTGTTAATTTATTTTTAAATTGTTTTCAGCACATAAATGCATTAATTATCGCATACTATGTAACTTTTTTTCTGCTTATATATATTTATGTACTATCTACTTTACTTTACTTTATGCATTAATTATCTCATATTATGTAACTTTTTTCTTCTTTATAATAATGTACTATAAATAAAATAATATATAGTATATATATATATAGATATATATATTATATATATATATAGATATATAAAAGTGAAACTCCCTCTCCAGACAAGAGAGTTAGTCTTTTTTTTGAGAGGTACAATGATAAAAAAATTTATGTATATACCTAAAAAAAAATTATGTAATAAAAAAAAAAAAATTAATTGCGTCAATGATTGGCACTGATTTATTATTACAGCAATTATATTTTAGTTATCAATCATTGTTAAAATCAGATACTTCTTTTTATGGTGCCATCTCTTTCGAAGGTCGGCGATCATTCTAGCGATTACGATTTTATTAACCGCCGCACGGAACAACCAGTCCCTCAAGTTATGCAGCCATGAGATGCGACGTCTTCTTTTACCACTCTTACATCAAACAATCAGATACCAATTCCAAATAACAACCGAAAATAACCGGTTAAAATAACGGTTTACCCATCACTAACCATCGGCGAGTTTGCATGCGATAACCGAATGTGGGTGAGAAGAGTTATGTCAGGATAGAATAGTGGGGCGCTCCATCCCTGTTAGTTAGTTTTCTTTCTGATGAATCAATTCATACATAATCGCCATTTTTCGATAAAAATAACAAGCATCAGAAGAAGAATAAGGAGAAATTCCTTAAAAATACGATTGGTGAGATTCGATTATTTATTTCACAAAATGATAATAATTTTACAAAACGATAATACCCTCGCACAGTACCTACCTAGTGTATAATTTGTCAGAACATCCCGCCAACTAATGTCGTATTAAAACCCCTCGCGACTTTTCCCGTAATTTCCATTTGATTACTTCACGATGTTAGTTAATAATTATCCATCTCGGAATCGGATAAACTAATTTTCCAAGCGCGTCATTACAATGCTCGACATCTTAATCCACTCATCACACAATCTTCTGCTCAGTAATTAACCTAGAAGATACGAATAACTCATTGTAGCGCCGCCGCGCCGCCATTTTGTTAACAGACGCCATTCCGCGGCACGTGGGAATAGGCGCCATCTTTACTTTCTGTTTCACAGCACTTGAAGTAAACTTCTTAACGTCAATTCGAACAATGAAAACCACGAGTATATCGGATAAAAGTCTTTTAGAAATCTCGATTCTTAGAAATAAGTTCTCGTTAACTTTGGCCCGGAAGTGCTCGGGTGAAAAGTTAGTTTTCGAAAGGTCGACTATTATGCGAAACTGGGTCGTTGATAAATATACCTAAGGGTGTGGGCGAGTAGACTTATGCAGATATCCTCCCTTCGGTAGGAAGCTAGCGTTATTTTGTTTCGGCGAGCTAATAATTTTATTTCGCATATCAAACTTTGGTTAATTATGGTTAACAGATGGCGTAAAGGTAATGCGCATCCCGGATATATAGAAGATCCGGGTTTGAGTCCCGGTAGCCGTGAAATATTTTCAAGTTAATTTGATTTTTCTGTTTGTGTTTGTAATCGATTAATAAATTTAGTTTTAAAGAAAATAAATACTGAAAAAAATATATATTTCTGACATATCTGCGATTGCATAGATAAAAAGAAAACCGTGCGGCGGCGTTGCGTTTATTGAGTATACTGTGCCACTTGAGTACTTGAGTACTCGAGTACATTTTCCGACGCCAATTACACGTATCACTCACGGAAAGTATACCTTGCTAGTACGCAGAAATCGAGTAGATTTTCAAGCACCGCGTACAAAAACAGAACGAATAAGGATATTGATGAATAACAGCGGGTGTATAATATTATAGTAATGTTTATTATAACTTAAATTCTCCTGAAAAATAGCGTCAAATGAACATATTATAATACAAAGTTAAAAGCTAATTTATAACTTATGATCCGCGGGGCCTACTCCAGTGTATTTTTAAATTTGTTGAGCATTCTGGTAGCGTTGGTCACGGACATTGTTACGTAGAGAATTATATATTTAATAGGTAGGTACATGCGATATGTACGGTAATGGATTCACTTATTAGTTTGAATTCAGCAAAAGGAAACATAATTTAGCATACAATATTTATATTAATAAAAATTACTAATTTTAATTAATAATTTAATTAAAATTAGTAATTTTTAATTAAAATTAGAAAAATCAATAATTTAATTAACACAGTGTTCAAATTAAATTGATAAAATATTTCGATACCTTCATATTATTATTTAGGCATAAGTATATAATAGGTAATTATAACAAATTTCTTAATAAAAGATGATTGTTACTTGAATATGTATTGTTTAATTTGTGCAATTAAATACAGGTTTTGTCAGTTTACGGTGATATAAAGTATACAACAACTAAAAGATATATTAAAATCCCATTTAAGATATATTCAAATCCCATTTTTATAGCTATATTCAAGTGAAAATAACTTAAAAGTATGTTTACAATATCTCATTCAAATATTCAAAAGTCTAAGATTAATAGTCCAATGATTTTGCTAAATGCGTACTAGCCTAGTATAGTTTCAGAACCTTTATATTACCCGATGAGGTTGAAACTATACTCGAGCATCGCTCATAAATCGAGAATACTTTCATGACTTTTTTTTATTTTCGCTCTTGAAAGTATACTGCGGTACTGTATGGGTGCGCGCTGGCATAGTGTACTTTCAATAAACGCGGGGCGTTACAGGTGGCTAGCAGTGTGACCAAACGACAAATATTAGGCGCGAGTGGTTATTTACGTGCCAAGCCGCGCGGGTAAGCTATACAATAATACATATTTCGCGGTAAAAAAAAATTGAGGTCCTCTGTTTTCGGCTGAAAGTAGATGATGGCTTGATGTACCGAAAATGGTTTTCGGTTAATCGATGTGGAGTTTGTGATGGACGAAATTTCTCATCAACATTTTCCTTTCTTGGAATTAAAGGTGTAATTAAATACACAGGGTTATTTGTAAAATATTGATAACCTCGCAAGACTATATTTTTGCCTTGATTATGAGTCGAAAATGTTCAAGCTATTATGACATAATATCAATAGTTATGGAGATATGCGACGTCAAAGTTTGCATTTTTTTAAATATTTCTGAATTATTTTTTCTACAACGTTGGACTATCATTACAGTAACTTATATCGAATATAAAAAATTCGTTTTCTTTAATACAAGTCAAATAAAAAATAAAAACCTTCTAATTCCAATTGGAATTTTTCAAGGTTTTTATCACTTTATTTAACTTGTATTGAAACGAATGAATTTTTCGTAATCGATATGAGTTACTGTAATGATAGTCCAACGTTTTACAAAAAATAAGTTAGAAATATTGGAAAAAAAAATGCAAATTTGATGTCGCATATCTCCTTAACTATTGATATTATGTCATAATAGCCTGAACATGTTTGACTCATAATCAAGGCAGGAATACAATCCTGCGAGGTTATTAATATTTTACAAATAACCCTGTATATGAAATACACAAAAAACTCAAAATCGTCGATTTGTGGGTTACGATATTATACGTAGGAGCCGTCGACATATATATGCATAATTTATTCCAAAGCCTAGCCGATTGCATTTTTAATGGAGAGCTGAAGATATCAGTATCATGAATGGGGATGAATGGAATGAATGGCTCAACGAAGTGGAAGGCAATGATCAGATGGAAAGTTGAATCTACATTTCAGGTACTGAGGTGAGTGGGGATTGAAAAGAACATAATAATGTAAAGAAAACACATTAATGTTATGTCGTTGTCGGAGTGTAGGCCAATTTAGATGATTGCAAAGTTGATCGATGTTTTCAAGTTTGAAGATCGATTTTAAAAACTAATTTTTTTATTATAAACAACACATTATTTATTTCTAAGAGCATTCGTTTTCGACACAATTGTATATTCGACAGGACTGACACAAAAAAAACTGTTTCACGTATTAAATATGAAAAAATTAACTGTTGGGTACGCGTGATAGAGGTGAGGGATGAAGATTAACTGGGAGATGTTGGAAATAAATAAGGTAATAGGTTTTTCACACAGATGTATCATAGATGTCTCACAGAGACGAAGCTATTTACATGAAAAGGTTGGGTGTTATAAGGCTGATTTAAGTGATCACTACACATTGAAACGTTCACCGATTCCACCCATCATTGACCACCACATCTATCGTGTGATCACTTAATCCCGCCACATGATAGGTGGTTAGCCCTTTAAACACCCGAAAGACCTCCATGCCTACAATGCCAAAGAAATAGCTTCATCTCTGCGAGACATCTATAATATATCTTGATCAATGACTGAACCCTCCAGTAAATTAAAGTAAATAAAAATCCAGTAATTGTGTTCTTGAAAAACTTGACCATAAGTACTCAAAAATAAGGTAAATATTTTTTTTAAATTGATGATTCGGTCCAAAAATAAAGTTAACGCTTTATACATGAATAATATAATCCACTTCACGTTGGCATTATCTGTAGTATGAAAAAAATATGTTGCAGTACTTTTAAATATACATTTCTCATGTAGATCTACTACATTACTCAAAAAAATTACATTTAAAATTCTTAAAGTAATCAACAAAATCAACTAATGCATATAATCAAATTTGAATAAACTTCCCTTTCTACCCTTAAGAAAACTGTCAGAAGGAAACGGTAAAATCGAGCGAACATCCCTAATCTAATTCCACCGTATTCGAAGAATATTTAAAACTATTAGGAATTCAGCGAAACTACCACCTAATATTTCTCGAATTGTTAGACCCCATTAAAATTAACCCAATCGCGAATAGCGAGAAAAGCTGTCGAAAGTTTTCCGATTTATTTTCTCATTTTTCTGTATTTTCACAGAATTGAACAGAGAAAATAACAAACTCCAGACAAAGGAAATACGCCACCGTTGGGTGTTTTAATTACAATAATATTTCAATACAAATTATTTCAAAGTCCAACTTTTATTCTCCGTCTCATCATTTAGAGATAAAGGTGCTGTTCTTTTGTTAAACCCGAATCGTTTTGTTTTCATTCAAATAAATTTAAATATTTCGGGTAATCCAGTCTAAGAAAACACTTCCGAAACAGAGCTGTGCTAAATAATTAATTTATTAAATCATAAATAGTTATCATGATAATAATATTAATTAACCTTCCCTTTCCGGTACTGTAAACTGAAAACATTGCCCCTAATTATGTGAATATTTCTGTAAATATACTAAATGCAGAGTTCACATTTTAGGTATGGTAAAGTATTTATATATTGGATAGTTATGTCAAAATAATAATAATTTCGTTGTCTATCTGTCTGTTTGTCCGTAACTTGCTTTACTAAAAATAAAATTATAAATAAATAAAATAAAATCTATATACTAAACAAAAATATAAATGTTCGTTTGTACAAAATCGCTAATCTCTGAAATCTCTTCACCGATTGCTTTGAAATTTGGTACAACGTTGGATTCGAATACGAGAATGTTTTTGTATCGGTACTTGCTTTTTTTTTATGTACCTATAATTTATATATATAAATAAAAATGTACATGTTCGATTGTCCAAAATCTTAAATCTCCTAAAGTTCTTCAACTATTTCTTTGAAATTTTGACACAGCGTTCCATTCGAATTCGCACAAATTATTTGAAAAAAAAGGCGCCGGTACCTACCCTTTCAATATTGATAAATATTTAGAAAAAGGTTGATAAATATTTACTTTGCAGGCAGACTCGTGGCAACGATAAAAATGATTAAACAAATTTTCGTTTAAATATTTTTATTATAGTATAATTTTGGATTTTTCGAAATTTTAACGGTTTTTTCAAAATATAATTTAATATATCCATTAAGTTTTTATTAAACCATTTGTTCGTACAGTGTTGCACAGGTTAAGGACTCAGTTAAAAATAAGTTTGTGAGGGTAAAAATAACGTTCCATTGTTTTGCAAAGTCTCTAATAAAAACAATGTTTACATTTAATATAAGCTGGGATGGATGGGATGTCTAGAGGGTAAATGTAGCTTCTGTATTTTGCTGGGACCTAAGGAATATATATATTTGCAAAATTTGGGTCAGATCTGTAAAACGGTATAGATTCGTACGGAAAATATATCTACATATCTGAGTAGGGAGAAATGTTACCTATGTTACCCGCCGGGTCCTAAAGAATAAATATGCAAAATTTCGGTCAGACCGGACAAACGGTGTAGATTTGTATAGAGAACAGACAGACAGATATTGAGTTTTATAGTTGTAGATTATAGTTGTTGAAAATTGCACATTAATGATATTTGCGTTCTGCACTTCAATCATGACCTGTCATTCTTTATGATTGAAATGCATGCTGAGCACGTGTAAAGGGCAAGACAGCCTTCTTTGTTTCGGAAAATTTAATACTTTACTATCCCTTTCTTTTTTTCATGGAGCGTGCTGTTCATAAATTTACGTAACCAGTGTATGAATTAAAATTTAAATATGCAAGCGTTGTCACTCACGCAGTGGCGTGATAATTTCTAGGCGATAAGGGAGAAATAATTGTATTTTTACTCCCTTTTTTTAACTCGTATCGTCTGCTTGTCGCTTATCCCGTTATCCAATCGAGCTGAAACTTTGCAGGCAGACTCGTGATGACGATAAAAATGATCTAACAAATTTTTGTTTTAATTTTTTTAAATAATTATAGTATAATTTTGGATTTTTCGAAATTTTAACGGTTTTCATTACTCCCTTTCGTTGCATCGCCCGACTTGAGCCCGACGCGTGGAGTAAGCGCGAAACCTGTTTCAACTAGTAAATGAGAAATGGAGTATAATAAAATCTTGGTTTTTATGGGTTAGTTTTTAGATTTATTAAATCTTGAGAATGATAGTGTAATGTCTCACGTTTCAAAAATATTAAGACAAAAATAACAACTATAATAATGAATATCTAATTAAAACTATTTCAAACAAAAAACAAAAATAAGCATGTGAAGACCGGCCTGACAAGCTATTAATTAAAATGTGAATAATCTTACCAATACAAAAAAAATCATTAAACAACTGACACTGGAAGAATACGCGAAGAACAGATTTAAATACAACCTGACGAATATGGAAAAAAATTAAATTTAAAAAAAAACTTTTACGGAAACCGAACCAAACGGTACGTCTCGAACAAACGTGAACTAGGGATAGTTGCTTGTCAGTCACGAAGGAGGAGTTCTACGGAAATAGACATTGTGCAGCCATTTTTTTTTCAAAAGTTTTCCAATTATATAATAAAAAATGGATTAAATAATTATAGCTTTGTTTACTTTCACTATTTGTTTATAACGATTAGATCGTTTTCGGTACTAACGCATCATCTTCAGTAATGTTACTAATACTAAACTTAAGACTAAAGGACGGCATGAGGAAAGGGGTGGAGTTTAGAGAGAGTGTGGGCGTGGTCGTTAGGCGAAAAAAGGGGAGGCAATATATTAAATTTGAGTATTGATTACATTTTTGTTTCTATTAATCGCCAAGTTATCCAAAATATCTAGTTTCTATCCTTTTTTACATGTCTATTAAATCTACACTATTACTGTCATAACGATGACCTTCTCGCGTAGTCTGCCATTTTCAGCGTAGATTTAATAAACATATGCAAAACGGGAAAGAAACTAGATATTTTGGAAAACTTAGCGATTAATAGTAATAAAAATGTAATCAGTATTCAAATTTCTGCGCCTAATCGTATTCTGAACTCCACCTCTCTCCTCATGCAATAATTTTGGTATTAGCATTAGCAATTCTAGTCATAATTTTAGTGTTAATAACATTATTGAATATGATTCGTTTGTACCGAAAACATTCTAATCGTTATAAACAAATACGTAAACAAAGTTATCATTTTCAAGTTTGCGTTTACTGGGGTATTATGCCGTGTTGTTACGACCTTTCGGGCCGACGTTTCGGATCCCATTGCAGGGTCCATCATCAGGGCTGATGTGTTGTCTTGAATGTTGGTGTTGTGGTTAAGTATCAGCTTGCAATACCGTGCCGAAGTCATGATGTGTTTGTATTGTGTTGTATGTATGATTCATCTGTTGTCTGATCACTATCTCTGCGGAGTCTGCGACGAGAATGACTTTGAAGCGCCGGATACCAAGATGTTTTTAATTTGAGACCATCATCTCTATTAATGTTCATCGGATGCTTGTAGATTTCTAGTGCTTCCTTGATAAGACGCGTATGGTGACTCTTAGGCTTTCCAAGGATTTTCGGTTCGAATGCAAAATGATGGCCGGTATCCAGAAAATGCTCAGCCAGTGCTGATTTTTCTGGATGACCGAGTTTGCATGCCCGTTTGTGCTCGTTGACCCTTTTGGAAATGGTACGCGACGTTTGCCCCACGTATACTTTATCGCAGTCTTGACAATCGAGTCTATACACACCGTCCGTTTCTAAGCGATCTCGATCCTTTGCTGATCTCAACATATCTTTAATTTTGAGGTTGGCACCAAAAACTGTCTTAATGTCTCTTTTCTTGAGAGCTCTGGCAATTCTGTCTGTAACGCTTTGGACAAAAGGCAGAAAGGCGATGCCTTTGCACTCAGGTTCTGTATGTTTTTCAGGGCGAACAGACCTCGTACTTATGACGCGTTGTATCTGTCGCTTCTGGTAACCATTGCCTTCCAGTGCGTCGCTGAGTGTTGTCATTTCCTCCTGTAGATATTCATCTTGGCATATCCTTTTGGCCCTCGTGGCCAAAGTGTTGATGAGGCCTCTTTTTTGAGCAGGATGATGGTGGGAGTTCGCATGTAGATAACGGTTGGTATGTGTAGGCTTCCTATACACTCTGTGTCCGAAACTCCCATCGGCTTTCTTTTTTATTTCAACATCAAGAAAAGGCAGCACGTTTTCTTTCTCTATCTCCATGGTGAACTTCAGGTTCTTATGTAGTGAATTAAGGTGTCCCAAAAAATCACCTAGTTTGTTTTCACCATGCGGCCAGATTGCAAACACGTCATCGACGTATCTCCACCAGACCTTCGGAGTAAAGGATGCTGTGTCCAGTGCTGTTTCTTCGAATTTCTCCATAAAAAAGTTAGCAATCACCGGAGAAAGTGGATTACCCATCGCTACGCCTTCCACTTGTTGGAAGAGCTCACCTTGGAAAGAAAAGTATCCACTCGTCAGGCAGTGCTCAAACAGTGCGCAGATGTCTTCATCATAAATTTCTTCCAACAGACTCATAGCGTCGTCCACAGGCACATTAGTGAAGAGGGATATGACGTCAAAACTGACTCGTATATCACCCCTTTCACACTTTATTTCTTTTAGCATATTGACGAAGTGTGCTGAGTCTTTCACCCATGAGGACGTCTTCCCCGTCTGCATCTGTAGGAGACCGGCCAAATATTGTGACAGCTTGTATGTTGGCGCTCCTATTGCGCTCACAATTGGTCTTAGTGGCACTCCATCCTTGTGTATTTTGGGAAGCCCGTAGATTGCGGGTGTTTTTGACGCTTGCACAAATAGTTTGAAATGCAAATCGGCTGGAATACTGGAAGCTTTGACCAGCTCCCTAGTTTTTCTGTCGATTCTATCCGTTGGATTCTTCTTGATTTTCTTATAAGTGCTGCTTTCCAAAAGTCCCCGCATCTTCGCTATGTAGTCTACTTGGTCCAAAATCACTGTGGCATTGCCTTTGTCTGCTGGAAGAATCAGGATCTCTTCGTTTGCGCGAAGGCTCTTTATAGCTGCGTGTTCCTCTTTGGATATATTGGGACGCGGAGGCTTAGCCTTTCTTAATATAGCGCATGTATCCTGTCTAATTTCTTCTGCGATGGCCACTGGAATCTTGCGCAATGCCGCTTCTACGCCGCAGATTATGTCGTCAACTGGAATGCTTTTTGGTGCTATGGCGAAATTCAAACCTTTAGCTAAAACTGATATCGCGGCCTTGTCCAATGAAAGGCTGGATAAATTTTTGACCACTTTGGTAGAATCCAGCTCCTTAGTTGAGCTTTTCTTATGTCGGCTGAGTGACTCAAATTTCCGTTTTTGCCGAGTCTCCAACAATTGTTTGTTTCGCCACGCTTGCATTGACGTCATTTTGTCCACTTTCGTCCAATCTTCGTAATTCAATGTACCACTCAGGCTCAGGTGCAGGTCAAAGAGAATTCTTGTTATTTTGTCCAATTCCAGGCGGATGTTGCACACTCGTTCTCTCACAAGGGCAGCTTCAGTTCTTTGGAATATTCTCTCAGCCTTCTCCGTGTGGATGTGTCTTCGCAATTTGATGAATGATGGTGTCACCGACTGTGCTTTACAGCGTTGTAAAAAAGCTAAGTTGCTTAGAAGCTTTTCTTTTTTACTCCTTAAGCTCTCCAGCCGGCGTGTAGATAAATAAGCTTCCTCCCCATAGAGGTTGGTTAAGAATGTTCTTAGGTTTTCACGGCCACTCAGAATCTTCAAGTTTGTGTTTACTGGGGTATTATGCCGTGTTGTTACGACCTTTCGGGCCGACGTTTCGGATCCCATTTCAGGGTCCATCATCAGGGCTGATGTGTTGTCTTGAATGTTGGTGTTGTGGTTAAGTATCGGCTTGCAATACCGTGCCGAAGTCATGATGTGTTGTATTGCGTTGTATGTATGATTCATCTGTTGTCTGATCACTGTCTCTGCGGAGTCTGCGACAAGAATGACTTTGAAGCGCCGGACACCAAGATGTTTTTAATTTGAAACCATCATCTCTATTAATGTTTATCGGATGCTTGTAGATTTCTAGTGCTTCCTTGATAAGACGCGCATGGTGACTCTTAGGCTTTTCAAGGATTTTCGGTTCGAATGCAAAATGATGGCCGGTATCCAAAAAATGCTCAGCCAGTGCTGATTTTTCTGGATGACCGAGTTTGCATGCCCGTTTGTGCTCGTTGACCCTTTTGGAAATGGTACGCGCCGTTTGTCCCACGTATACTTTATCGCAGTCTTGACAATTGAGTCTATACACACCGTCTGTTTCCAAGCGATCTCGATCCTTTGCTGATCTCAACATATCCTTAATTTTGGAGTTGGTACCAAAAACTGTCTTAATATCTCTCTTCTTGAGAGCTC
>JADDOH010003381.1:0-12097 GCA_016648135.1 Agrypnia vestita | reverse complement strand
ATTTTTCTGTACGTCTCGTCTTTCTAATTGATTAATTAATTTGGTTTTAAAAATTTCACAGAATTTTGTTCTGAAAAATTACAATTTCACAAATATGATTTGATGTGTTCTTGAATTTAAATTACAAATTGTTTCCCTCCTCACATTAGACCAGTTTACTACGTAGATCACCTCCCTTTTGGCAAGATTTTGAACGATCGGGTTGTATTACTAGTGAAAAATGCAGAAAATTGTGCCTTTTTCTTAACTTTTATTACTACTTATGATGAAATAACCATTCCTTGCTTTGAAAACATAAAATATGATATCTCTAACTGATTTTTTTTATTCGACTTTCGAGAGTATCAAAATCTCTTGTCGACATTTAATGATCATAATAAACAATCGCCGCAATATGAAAATCAAATTTATCAATAATATAACCTGTCCCTAGTTGTTTAAGATTAAGTCGCTAACATTATTTTTCAACTATTAATACAAATTATTTTGAAACATGCTGAGAATTTGTCGTGGCGGTTAGGTTAGGTTTGGCCCTGCCAGCGACGCGCGACGCGGCGATTTATCTAGTCGGCTCAGCAGTTGAATCTTATCAAATAAATCCACACAATGCTTACTGAGATGAATTCTTGCGGTGTTTTAAAGGCCTTTCAGAGCGTTTTCAACAAAGGAGTGATTTGTCATACGAGAGAGCATCAGTTGGGTGAAGACTGAATATAAAGTAGGGGTGTCGGCTTCCACAAGCGCGCGGCTAGAGCCTCTCCGCGCAAACATCCTCGCTTTGAGATATTAAAGTATCTCAAAGCACGTTTATATCGGAAACCCACAGCGTTACGGAATATTTTTAATGCATTATTTTTTGAGGATGCTCGTATTTTTAGGAACAAAATTACTGGAATTTTTTCCCAGGCGATCTCAGTTAATTACGATAAATTATAGATGTCTCACAGAGGCAAAGCTATTTATATGGGAAAGTATGAACGGAAAACAGGACTAACGTCGTGTCACGAGGCTGGCGTAAGTGATAACTTTACATAATGCAACCTTTACAGATTCCACCTAATACCAATCACTCATCTATCAAATTTTGAAAAGTTGTTCCCTGGCGAAATAATTCAGATATTTGTATATTAATATTTCGAAATTAATTTGACAAGACAGGGGATCATGGAAGCACCTTGTCGAGTCTTTGGGCCCCCGGCCCTACTAGGGGAAAAAGAAGAAGAAGATGATGATATATATATATATATGTTAGTATTAATTTTTTTGGAAGCAACCCGCGTCAAAATCTGGTCCTCAGAAAGATCACATAACATAGTAGACAAATATAATTAAATTTTTATATTTTTTATTATATTATATTATAAATATTTATATTTGTAGTCAAAACTTTAATTTAATTTACTGTAAAAGTCAATAGATGTGGTAGTCTATCATGGGTGGAGTCGTTGAACGCTAGATTGTGTAAAGTGATCACTTAAGCTAGCCATGCGGTAGTTCGTAAGCCCTATGAACAACCAAAAAAATACTCTATACCTTCTTTCCCATTAAACATATAGCTTCGTTTCTATGAGACATTTATAATATATCTTGATTAATAATGTCTCCCTGGGGATAAAATATTAGTATTTTGTTCTTGAAAAATTTGGACAAATATTCTATACATATTTTCTGTGAAATAAAAAAAATGTTATAAAATAAAATATAATAATTAATAAAATGTCGATTTTTTCTTTTCTTTACAAAATTTTCATTAAATATATTTCGTGCAGTGATAATATAATACTGGCGTTCGGTGCATATAGATAATCGTTTTTTTAATTGACTCTAATGTACGGGTTTATATACGACCAAAGGATACACTACATATACACTATCTTATCGAGAACAAGGATTTAACAATACGATTTTTTTTTCTGTGAGTCATGCGCTTTTAATTTAAAAATGGCCTCAAAGGATCTCGGCTTAGCTTTTACTGGTATTCCTTCTCCCATAAAATCTCTCTGATCCGTGCTTTGAGAACATAATAACTGCGCACAATATTATATTTTGTACGATGGTATGTTTCCTGGCGCTTGGTCCGTATAGGCTCCTAGACTCGTCGAGGAGGCTAAACCCTCTCTAGCCGCCCGCCCTCCCCTCGCCTAGAGTACAGTGTCGACAGTGCAGAAATTTCGTCATTCTTCTTGTCACGAAATAAATAATTTGAGGTATATTTTTTAGCTTAGGCAGGCTTAAAGCAATCAGCGCCGAAAAGCTTTGCATACTAATGAAGCCATTTTGTTTAATCTTGTTGACGAGTATTCGGTCTTCAAGAAAATGTTTTATAAGTGCGACAGGTAGCCATGTCTAAATAATCTCCAATTCTGGAAGAACTCTTATTCACTAAAGCGCACAATTTATTATTTCTACTAGCCGTAAACCCGTGAAAAATCACGGGATATAATAATAATTAAGAAAACCCTTGCTTGTAACTTGGGACAAACTCTTATTATCTAAAGTTGTAATTCTAGCAAGTTCTGAAAACTTATGGACCGACAGACATTTTAAATTAAATAGTTAATTTAAAAAGTAGTTCGTAAACGTGGAAAATATTGAGATATTCACACTAGACGTTTGCCAATGTGTAGGTCGATTTTTACTCATAGCATTGTACAGTCGGCCAGTGATGAGTATAATATATATACAATATATTATAAGATATATAATTATATATATATATATATATTATATATATATACATATATATATATGTAACAAAAGGAACTTCTGGACTCCCTCGCGTTTTCTGTAAATGGTCTCCGTGAGAAGACCAAGGCCGACGTTTCGACACGGTATCACGTGCCATTGTCAAGGCTAAAAGGCCTCAAAAGTTGCGGACTAGCCGTACTTGTTCGCGGGTGACATGAGTCTCCCACCAATAAGGCTGTCGTACTTCGAGTTCAGTTCAGTGTAACTAAATCGTCGCCATGTTTCATGTGTCAGTTGCGAGCGAAACTAACGTCATCTCTGATTCGAATTGTGAAGTTCAATTTATTTGCCCTCAAATTGTGCTGTACTGGCGCCCTCTGTGGTATCGAAACTCGCTTGACTATTTTCTACAACTTTTTTTCTTTTAATCTCTGCGATCTTCGTAATTTATCGGCAGGTATAGGTGCTGAGTCATGCAAAGTACTTTGTCTACTTGTGCTGGGTGATTCATGTATTACCGGTTGGATAGCTAGAGATTTTGAAGAAAGATGATGTGTCGGTGCAGTTGGTGGTATCGTACAAGAGAAAACTGGTTTGGTGATGGTATTTTTCTAAGTTTATATATATATATATATATATATATATATATATATATATATATAATTAGTAAAAATAATAATAATGTTTTAATGTGGTTTTGTAAGTACCTCCCCAACTTGGAATCGCATAGTTCAAAAATGACTGGGCAAGAGCATAATAGATAGTTTTGAGTTGCTGTTTATTAAAAATATTACGTATGGATTTAAATAGATAAATGAGTTTTAAAAGTTTTCCCGATAATAGTTCAATGTGAAGTTTCCAGTTTAGGTGCCTGTCTATTATGATTCCCAAGTATTTCACACTATCTGCATTTTCCAAGGGGGCGCAACCACAGTTTTGGTTATATTTTCTTAATTATTGTAAATAATGTTCAGTTTATTAATTTTATATTAGAATAAAGGTTCTAAGTTATTGCCCGATGAATAATTATTATTAACAATTAAAACCCTCATTTTCGTAAAAAAAACGCCGAAATATGCATTTGCAGTGAATATTCAGTCTTTTTTAAAAAGGAATGAAATAATACTAATCTCATCTTAATTATAATTATGAGTGTTGATGCCCTTTATCAGCTGAATCAAGTATGCGCAGAAAACAAATGTTGGTTAACATCGAGCAACATAATCTACCTATTATATTAAAGTTGTAAGGTACTTTCCGCGATATATCCACCAATTTTTGACATTTGACGTTTTTTTGCGTTTATGGACTTTTTTTCGCACACATTTACCGTTTTCTCCGCGAGTTTACGTGATAATCACAATTTTTTTTTAAAATACAAAGGACAACTCTTCGGATTAAAAAAAAAAATACGACGTTTTGTGTCAAATCTGGTCACCTTTTTTCTTACATACATCAATTTTGCGTAGCTTTCTTTCTCGCCGAAATACAGAAATAAACCCCCGTTTTCGGTCCGTTTTCGCGAAGGCGCCGTTTCTGCGACTGTAGGCGTAGTTTTAACGAAATTAAAAAATCGAGTACCGGATTCAAACAAAAGTTGGAGGCGCCATCTTTTGCGTATATTTTTATTTTTTTCACCCCCTCCACTTTTCTCGGTACGCAACCAAAGTCGAAATATCCGTTTCTTTAATAACTCGATCAAAAAAAAATCGCACAGACACGCAAGTAGCATCACCACGTGGCGCTTGACGGTGCGCATCTTTTCTATTGAAAATAATTACTTCCAAACGCGTGTCCAAGCAGCGGCAATCTTTTTAGTGCGTTTTTTCGCCGTTTTTTATATTTTTGTATGCTGCTCAGCGACAGGGAGGCCTACATTCACCGGCGATATTTCAATCGATAGAGAAAGAGTGCAGCTAACGAGTGTAGCAAAAAATATTGTTTCAAAATGAAACGTTTTAGGGAGACGGAAGCATACATCCTGATTTCACCATTTCAGCCGTAGCTTCGCAGCAGTAAGGCCAATTTCAAATCTTAAAGACACGTTTTGTATGGCCCAGCTTTTCACAGATGACCCTATTTTTAGATTTTTTTTATCTTTATTTTTAGAAAAGTTATAAACTAAACAAGACGATAAATATAAAAGGTATTCTAGCTTTTCTTTTGTTTTCCCGAAACGCATCGTTCATCGCTGGAATGTATTTATTAATACGATTTATTTAATTCTCTTCAGTACTGGGAGACCGCGCTCAATTTTTTAATATTTTTACGTAAATTTAATCAATATTTGATAGAAAATCATGCATTGGAACAAAGAGTGACGTCACCTTTAAATTAACGAACTCGATCTGTATATATATGAAGTCTTTTTCTTACAAAGCCGTTTTTAAGCGTTTTTTAACACTTTTTCGCATATTATCACCATTTTCTCTGCAAGTATAAATGATAAAGACGATTTATTTTTAAAATTACCAAAGACAAGTCTTAACCGCGTGATATTTTAACATTTGTTTCCTTCTTCACATTCACAGTGAAATGTTGTTTTTACATCATATCTTTGTGAGTTTTACAATACTTTGGAATTTGAAACTTGGACGCACAAATATCGCGTGATTTTTTATTCATCATTTTTTTCTTCTTATCTTTCTTATTTTTTTATCATTTTTTAATATTTTCAGCCTTTTTTTGACAAAGTCGTTTATGTAACTTCTTTTCGCACATATTTACGCTTTTCTCTGCGAGTATGAAATATAATAACAATTAATTGGAGACTTAGCTTTTATGGTTATTGATTAAATTATAACTTGAGTCTTTTAAATACTGATAAAACCCTTTTCAACAAAATCTTTTCCACCCTTCAAAGTCTTCTCTGTTTTTATTTATATCGTCTTCACGAAAATAATAGCGCGTGATTTCGATCCATTGAATTTTCATTCGGGAGTATTCCTCATTTGTTTCCTTAAATATAACTATCATCATCATTACCATATTTTTACTTGGAAAATTTGAAAACATTAATTTAAGCAGAAAATAATTTTACATCGCTTAAAATGTTCCAAACTTTATACCTTCAATTCGGTTATTTTATGGAAACATCCTCAAATATTAATCAAAGGCCTCAGATTTTTTAATGAAAGCTAGTAAATTTATATATATTTCTATATAAAAATATTGCTTATTGTATTGTCACGTATCGTGATTGCGGGAGGCAAATGAATGAAAACGCTGGAAATTAATTAGCGATTTATTAATTAATTAAACAAAATCACATAACAAATTAAACTTAACGCTTTTCTATGATACATCAGTCGTATGTGAACTCGTTATTATCGCTGGGTAACACTGTATTTAACATTCACTAGAACGAACATCCAATTTTCGTTCGTAATAGACGCATTTATTTATTTTGCCATTAAGGTACTTCGCTTGATTATTTCGCTTTATTTATCGCTTCGATTATCTCACCGCCTCGCAACTCGTGACTGACTTCGCACCGAACGAACTGTCAAAACACGACAGGTCTTCTTGCGCCGTAACGTAGTTCCATAATCATACCCAAAAAGCGGTTTATCGAACCTCTCAGATTATTCTAGTGTTTCGGAGAAGATTCTCTTCGCTTCTGGGTATTTTTCGAATATTGTAGATAATTTATAAGTGTGGTAGTGTGTTCCAGAATGTAGAGGAAGGTTCTAGAGGTTTCAATGTCACTGCCATATTATGATCATCGTCATATTACGGGGGATTCAATACGTAATCTGTTTTGCCATTTCGTTACAATATTATATTTGAGTTTTTTTTTAAATATTATATCCGTAAATTCTTGGTGAGTATATTATTTTTTTATTAGCTTTCATTAGCGTTTATATTTTCATGAATTTATTCAAACACAATAATGTACACAAACTATTGACTATTCATTGTTTAATTTATGCTCGCTTCAGTTAATTGCGGCAGCCGCTTAATTGGACCAAATGTTCTGGATCTGATTAAGCGGAATCGCCAGTATATAAATATTCATCATTATTTTTCAGTTGTATAAATTACTAGTCTACTTAGCTGTATACATTAAAATTCATGCTAAAGAAATCAAAAATATAAATTATCTGATAAAATAAATATGAATAAATTATGTTGTTGAATCGTCATTGCAATTTGAGTACAATAAAATTGGTCAAAAAAACTACACACACAAATTGGGTTATCATATGACTACTGTATTTATATATTATATATCAACGTATTTATATATTATAATCAATATTTATATATTATATATCAACGGCGAGAAATATTGTTTAAGCAATATTTTGTTTAAAACCCCTTTGAGATGAAGTTTTTACGAAAATGGCACTACACTAACGATAATTTTTTGAAATAACTTATTTTTATTTTTAATACTGTCACGGTATCGTTGCTATGGGAGACAAATGAAGTAATTGAAATTATTGAAAGTTTTATTAATGAACTAATATCACTAGACACGAAGTTCTTTAATTTACATCAATTTTGTTTTTGTCTTGTTTTGTTTGACACTTTTCTTTATATTGTTTCTGGTCGCACTGGTCACTTTTTGTCTTTGGTTTTACTTTCTATTGTTTCGTTTCGCTTGTCAAAACAACTGAATGTTGCTGATATGATGCTGTTGCGTATATATCCATCATCAGGGCTGATGGACCCTGCAATGGGATCCGAAACGTCGGCCGGAAAGGTCGTAAAAACACGGCATAATACCACAGAAGACACAAACCAGAATATTCTGAGTGGCCGTGAAAACCTAAGAATTCTTTACAAACAATTCATCCCTACGTTTTTTTTTGCAAGTAGATCATTAATATTCCGTTTATAATACTCTATTTCATATAATTGGTAGAATACCTTCCCGGGCGGAAGACAAAGTGGTCGTATAAACAATTTAAGCCGGGCCAATTAAATAAAACTGTTCCCTTTGATTACCCTACGCTTACTTCATTCTACATCATTTATCAATTAACCTTCTTACCCCAAGTGAATATTTAATCTGACACAAATTGCCAATAAACTTCTCCTACAGTTTCAGCTTGAATGATTTCAGTCATTAGTTTCCCTATCTAAAGAGGGTAATCATAGATATATTTTTAAGCGTGGTATTTTAAATATTACTCCGTGCAAGGGTCCCGCTCCTTGTTAGAGTGGGGTCTAAGTTATCGCAACTGCGGTGCTATGTGACAGGAAGGGACAAAAGGAGGCTCGAGTAAGGAAATAGTTTACCCGGACGTTAAAGCTGTAAAGATGAAGCACAAATTCGGAAAATGAAGTGAATGTGGGAAATGAATAAACTAACTGCCAAAAGTATAATTTTCAAGAAAAGTATACAGATTGGTACTATATGCCTTCGCCAATACATTCAATACTGCGCTGTCCTATATGTGGTAATTTCCTAGTTATATGGGAATGTATATCGCACAAGCATTAAGTGCCGCGTCATTTTTCTATAAATAAGGCACTAAACGGCATGGGTATTTTGTAGTCTTTTGTATTAAAATGGCTAATCCACGTGAGGTACCGGCGTATGGTAGTGTTGAAAATATTAATGAAAAAGTGTATAAAATAGCAAATAAAGAGCGAAAAAGAGTATATTCACTTTTTACCGTGTATCTTTAAATAATCATTGTGGCACTTAGTTTTTATTCATTTCCAGTAGGTATTCAATTAATATTTGAGTTTTTATTGTTTCTTTCATTATTTCTTTCGTCATCTATAGCAAAGCTTAGAATAAAACAAGTATTGATACGCTGGAGGTGAACAAAAATCCCGATCCTGTGTCTATTTCTCGGAAGTTATTAAACCCGGCAACACGCTGTAAAATTGACAGGCTTCTTAAAGGTGAACATTTTCAGCGAATTTGGCTGCCGGAGACCCCACTTAGCAACAGTGAATAAATAGTTGTTCACTTGCATTTCTAATGCACCGCGGTCGAAAGAGTATAAAAGCCACGTGTTAGGTCAAGTTAAAGTCGAGGTCAAACAGTCCTCACTTTACCAGGAGGTGTCCGGAAGGTGTTCCTGGCACATCAAGGAAACGATATCGCTCCTGCAGTCGAGTGTTCTCTCGCTGGACCGTGCCGTACCAAGGCGAGCTTATGTAGAGCCTTGTCGAGTGCTTATCGAGAGTTGTTGCTGTCGAGCTTTTTTCCGGCAAGAGCCTCCGCCGAATCTGTGAACTAGAGTCACTTGCACACATACCTTGAAACGACCCACACCGTTTCAGTGAGTACGTTTATGAAGTCGTTTCTAATTTTTATATTAACTCTCTGTAACTGTATATCAATTTGGTTTTAGAAACAAATTTACGTCATCTTTAGTGTGTTGCACAAACTTTTTTTTTGTTGCTTTTATGAGCTTTTATATTATTCCATATATTGTTATATAAATCAGCACGTGTACACAGTGTATACACAGTGTATTTTTATATAAATCATATACACAGGTCGCATATACAGGATGTAACAGAGCTAGTCTACAATAGCTTACATATAGATTCTTGCCTAAATCTCATGTCAAAAATGTTCTAGCATCAATGTTATAATTTCAACAAATAAGCGACATCCAAATTTGCATTTTTTAATATTCCTGATTTATCTTTTGTAAAACGTTGTACAATCATTAAAGTATCATCAAACTACAAGAATACTATCATAAAAAAAATCATTCACTTTAATACAAGTAAAATAAAACAATCAAAAACTTGTTCAAATTTCTGGAAGGTTTTAATCATTTTATTAGACTTGTATTTAAGCGAATAAATTTTTTATATTTGATTTATGTTACTATAATGAATCTCCAACGTTTTACAAAGAGATTAGCCGGATATATCACGACTCGTTATGATTTATAATTGAGGCAGGAATCCACTAGTAGCGTGTATTACGCCTTTTTTACCATTTATATGTAATAAAAATACATTTTATGTACAACACAGAAGAGAAAATGTTCGAAAAATTAAGTAAAATATAAATAAATTTAATGGTAAATTAAGTGACACATTCGGGTAACTGGAAATATTTGATAGAAGGTAAACTTATTAATTAGATTTTGTCATCAATTATCATTAGTTAAGATAAATTATATGAGTATATCACAAAGAGACGAATCTATTTCTATGGGAAAATAGGTATGGAAGTTTTAGGTATTTACAGGGCTTACGACCTATCATATGGCTGGTTTAAGTGATCGCTTTACACAATGTATCGATTCCACCAGATCTCCTATACATCTATTATATTTTCTAAAGTTGTATGTATGGTTTACATAAGTATGTCTTCACCTGTCGATGAGAAATTCTGATTTTCTCTAAAAATTTTTTTTACAAACTCAATTAGAGATAACATTGTACACAAATATAATTAAATTTTTATATTTTATTATATATTGTGACGATTCGTCTCCCATCTCCTGGTTGCACGCGATAGCCCGTATCCGAAAACCAACATTTGGTTCTAAATTTCACCCTTTTCACCCATTAACGGAATGCGGCAGTAGGTAACTAATTAATTCAATATTTTAATTATTAAAAACGGTCGCGAGTCCTACGCTCGCAACATAAATCCAATGCGAACCCGTTTTGCACACTGGCCGCACAGAATACTGTCTGAGTACAGCCGCGCGTCAGTCTCGTGCGGATTCATTTTCGCTCGCGGCACATTCACCATTTGTCACGTAAATCGGGTCGCCCGCTTTTAGCGGTGAGTTTATTATTTGGAAGTAAATGGCCACATGGAGATGCAGATTGCTACTTGTACTGGTTTTATTATGTTCTAAAATGGTTCTTCTGAATGTGTTCCTGACACGGCGACCCCGCTCGATATCATATGGATCCATCTAACGGGCGACAACCTGGGCTGGCTTACGCACGAGCTGGGAAGTTATCAAGATGGCGGGCGATTGGAAGAATGAAAAGCAGGCTGGGAGAAGCAGACCCGCGGTCGGCAAGCGGAGTTTCTGGGTTCCAGCCTCGCCGATCGCAAAATCCGGAGGAAACTGACTATGCGGGAAGTTGATTCGAGTGACATCGTACAAAAAAGTAACGATTTGCAAATATTTAATTCAAACCTTGGCCCGGGATGTTCTTCTCCGATTCGAAGATCAGAGCTCTACCCACCTCTGGGGCTGTAGTCGTCAGAAGATAACCACATTTAACCTACGGATGCACGTGAAATTTGGTCACGATTAATGCTGGTTCGCTAGGAATTTGCGAATAATTTAATAATCTCTAACTGCCTTGCCGTAATCTACAACACAGGAGTCCTCATCGCCAGCATCCACCGCAGGAAATTGAAAATAATATAATCTTAATTGCCGATTTCGTCAACCGATTTATTAACCTTAGAAAATAAATGCGCCACCCTCACATTTCGAGCGGTCGGCTCTAGCATATCATATCAATTTCGCAGATTTTGTGTCACGACTAAAACTGATATTTATGCAAAATGGATTTAATGTTTTACTTTATTGGAAATTAATGGTCCAGCAGATATATTTTTTTTTTTCAAGTGTTTCCATAATGTTTCAAGAGAACTGCGTCTTTGTTAAATGGACCATAAAATCACCTTGATTCTATTTAGCGTTCTAGGAATATTTCTTTATTTTCTCAATGTTATAAAAACCAAATTCTTTTTTTATACCTCCATAAAATTGTATTTTTTTATTTGTTATTTTCAAACAATATTTAATAATGCAATCTGCTGTTAAGTCACATCTTAGTTGCATTTAAACTCCAATTTTATTTCTAAAAACATTATTTTAAAAATGCAAAATACTTTAAACTCTTATTTTTATTTCGAAAAACATTATTTAAAATGCAAATACTTTTAACTCCCACTTCCGTGGCAATTTAACTTATATTTTTTATTCTAAAACATTATTTAAAAATGCAAACTGCTTTTAACTCATATCTCAGTTGCATTTAAACTCTTATTTTTATTTCTAAAAACATTATTCTAAAATGCAAATACTTTTAACTCACGTCTCTGTTGCAATTTAACTCTTATTTTTTTTTATTCTAAAACATTATCTCTCTCTCTCTAAAAAAAAAACACAAACATAAACTCTAATATACAGTTTTTGTTTGTGTTTATTTCTTACATACATATTTAACTTTTTATTTCTAATATCATTATATATATATATCTATAATATATATATATAGCTATATTATGACGTGAGGTTCTGATGCTTCCACCAGAACTCCTCGTCACCACCAGTTTTGCTCAGTCGGAGAAAAATGGGACTCACTTTACTTCTACATTTCAAACTCAGGGTATTTCTGGTGTCGTGTACGCTGCACTTCAGCTGTCTCTCATTTTAACATATTTAAAGTTGCAACAGTTCAATGACAAGGGTTATACAACGAAACATTCTTTGGTTAACATGTG
>JADDOH010003380.1:0-40012 GCA_016648135.1 Agrypnia vestita | reverse complement strand
ATAAAAATCTGTAGCATAAATATTTTATTTCTATTTTTTTTTTCAAAATATACGTTTACAAAAAAGTCATGCTTCGATGTTCTCACTGCACGCGCCTGGTGGCCATGCTAGTAGAAACGGGTGAAAAATAACTTATTTATACTAAGCCTGGAGAAAAAACAAAGCAATATATTTGTATGTCAGCCACTGATATTGAATATAAAAATTACATATATTTATTACATTTAATATAACAAAAAGACTGAGATAGGTCTCTTTCATGTCGGGCCTGGATCACAAATGACCATTCTTCTTTACAACAGATGTCATTTAATCTCTTTAGGAACGGTCTAATCCTACTTGTAACATAATAACCTACAAGTCGGTATTAATCATCTTGTAGCTACCTGGCTGGATGGGAATTAATTAATTGGTTTAATCTCTGCGAACCCGAAAACAGACTAAAACTTCGCGTTCGCTTGTAATTTTGAGACCCACCCAAGTCTCAAAATGTTTATTTCATAGTTAATTAACCCCGATAATTCGATTAACCCTGGTAATTCGTGATTCGAAATAATCACCATAAATCAATACATCTGACACATACTTCGATTTTTTTTAAAGTTTATAAACAGAATATTATAAAAAGTTACAAATTTTTATATTAACATAAACGCGCGATTTTTTATCGTGTACACTAGTGTAGGCTGTACCTTACTTACCACCTGTGTATATTATGTCGCAATCTCTCAAATTGGGGGAATCCTACGCATGCTTTCTTTAGTTGGTTGCCTAATACGCGCGAATAGTTTTAGTTTACTCTAATTCTTCAATCTTTACGTATTTGAAATTGTTTTTCAATTTTTAAAATTACTCTTTTGGTGTGTGTTGTTAAAATGTTTGATTTTCTTTGCAAGCTGTTATTATTGACTTATCTTACTATTTCTGACGATTTTATATTTAATAACTGTGGTACGTATTGGTCTGAGTCAGATACAAGGCGAAATCGTTAATGTTAAAATCGAATTAAGATTGAAGAAGCATTTCATAAATTCTAAGATAAATTCTAAACATTCTAAAACAAAGTGACGGAAATTTTTTTTTCAGATATTTTCATAAGTGAGAACAGTAAATATTTCAATATCGGGTAATGAAATTGATCTTTGAAAATAAATGTTGCGTTTTTTAAATGATTTCTTGTAATAATATGCACAAATACAGATGTCTCACTCAAATTCATGCCTTTCCGCAAGTTTTACGATTATTATCGAATTTTTGGATTCGCATCGCGATTTTTCCTTGAATTTCGAATTAACGGGGTTCCCCATAATTCGAAATGTTTTTTTTGGGTCCCCTGAATTTTAAATTAACGAGGTTCTACTGTTACTACGTTTAAGATATTTCATTTCTAAATACCTACTTGGCCTCCTTTTCTATCTCGGACAAACACGTTGAAAATTGCATCTCAGTAACGGCCTGGCCTTTTTTTTTTTTATTAAATATTTTCCAATAAATGAATACATTAAATTTTACCTTAATAAGCTCCATCACCTGTAAAAAAAACCACACAATTTCAGCCTCAGAGGGTGATGCAACCCCTTAAGTAATAAATGCCCTTTTAATACTGTCGTCAATATTCATAACTCCTTACATAACCACCTTTTAAAATGAGTTGTATAATCATCGATCGCGCCCGGCTGCCCCGACCCGACTTTTAACGAACGTTCGCTTTGTGTAATGTCCGCTCCCGGGGCGTGACTGTATTAAGTCAGGCCGACCCGACTTTAATTTAAGGTGCAAAAACGTGCTCGACGCCCGTGCTGGCGGCGGCTCTGCTTTAACTAAACACTGGAAACCTTTTAGTTCAGCATGTACCTTTTGCTAGAACTATAATTATAACGGGTCCCACGTCTAATGGCCGGAATAATGGCGTATGTATTTAGCTCTTGATTTTCACATAAAATCGGTCGTGTCCCGCGGGTATCGGATTTTCACGTCTGTTCTCAAATGCTGCCAAACATTTTTAGTATCTGATCTTGTGTGGTGGAGGTCGCTAATGTGGGGGGTTGATTTGAAAGTGATGAATGAAGGGCACCCGCCCTTAACATCCCGGTCCGATGTGTGACGTACAGAAAGGAAAAATTATGTACAGTGTTGAACGGTAAGTAGTCAGTTGTATGGCTGTTTCAATATTAAATCGCGAAGTAGCGCGCGCGCGCTGTCGACTAGGCAAAAATCGAAAAGCGAATGAGAACATTCGTAAGTTTATATATGCAGAGAGGGATATATTTTGCGGTCGAGCTGCCCTGCACCGGTTTATACGACGAGTCGGTTATAGCACGGTCTTCCAAAGCAGTGTTAAAAAAATTTCAAACTGGAGACGAGTGAGCAGGACCGATATGGGAGCTTTTTCTCGTAAAACGGTCCTGGGTAAGCGGTGGGTACCATTCGCTTTTCATACATGCATATGGACAATGGTGATGTCTGCCGCCGGGACATATCATCTATTTTTAGCGAAATTTAAAATAAATTAAATTTTAATAAATATTATTATTAAGTTCTACGGGTTAAGTATTTTTATGTGTTACAGCTGTTTCGGCTTGTAAGGCCATTATCAAAGGCCTTACAAGCCGAAACAGCTGTAACACATAAAAATACTTAACCCGTAGAACTTAATAATAATATTTATTAAAATTTAATTTATTTTAAATTTCGCTAAAAATAAATATGGAGTTCTACAAATTAAACACAAAAACCATAAATAAATACATATCATCTATGTCCTATAAGTTTCGGATTATCCTGTCTATTCTCAAATACTGCTAATCATTTCTAGTATATTATGTTTTTGATTTGTATCATATTACATTTATTGTTTCGTCAATTTTGACGTCTTTATTTCTATTTGAATTTTGGTGCTGTAACAGATTTTGCTATTTACGCCACATTACTCTGTTACATTTTATTCACACACAGAAGTTTAAATCCAATCAAAGGTCCATGTATGTTACTGTGTAATGTTAAATTTTAATGGTTACGATTTGGAGCCGCGCTGTAAGCTGCTAGCGAAGTATTAAATAATACAAAAAGGTTCATGTATGTTACTGTGTAAAGTTAAATTTTAATGGTTACGATTTGAAGCCGCGCTGTAAGCTGCTAGCGAAGTGTTAAATAATACAAAAAGGTCCATGTATATTACTGTGTAAAGTTAAATTTTAATGGTTACGATTCGGAGCCGCGCTGTAAGCTGCTAGCGAAGTGTTAAATAATACAAATAAAATATCCAATAGGTATAATATTCAACACCACATACCCCCAAGAAAATCAATATAATACATATTATTATTTGTTTATATCTATAGAACTCTCAATACGACATTCAATTTGAACTATGACTCGCTTGTGTTCATCTGCCCGTCCGCGTTGCATAGCAACATAAAAGAATCTCCTCTCAGTTGTGTATCGCAAAAGTGTGCAATTGTCGCTAAAAACAAATAAAATTATTTAACCATTGTACTGTTGTTGTTTTTTTTTTAAATAAACTGCTGATGAAAATCGTTAATTTTTCTTAATTATTGATAGATTATTTCATTTGTATATGTATACTATTTACAAAAATCTGTGCTGACAACACTTTAATTACATTGCTTACATTTTCCGCTTCTTCTCTTGAAACAATTTACCCTCTGACATGAGAAATTCTCCTTTGAAAACTCCAAACTAAAGCTCTACTGCCCTCGGGTTCGCGAACTTCACAAAGAAAATTTTAATTTTTCCCCAGTACTTTGGCTTTTTCCGCTCTCTTCTAATTATACAGGCTCCTCCTTCCTTGCCTTTGCCTCCGTTTCTCGAGGAAAAAACACTTTTTAGTTTTAGTTTCTAAAGTACCTACATATTTTTATTGCTGCGTCGTATTTACTTGAGTCTGTGTATTGGAAAAAAGAATTTTCAATGCAAACCTATTTCACGGGAAAAATATGTTAAACTGCGTTGAAAGTAATTTTACTTCAGCGTACGTACCTATATTTAATGTAACCCGTCAAAAATGACGGTACTTTTACATGCCGGTTCCTAAAGAATAAGTACATGTACTTATTTATAGCTGACACCCATGAACTAGAAATAACGACGTTTATAAACATTTTTATATTAGATTTTAGTATAAAATAATTCATGCAATATAATAATATTTTAATACACATATATCTAATGCACATTCTTCTATGCGCTTACAATATTTTGCATATTTATAAAATAACAATAAAAACGCGACACGTGAATCGGACCATTCTTGGTGCATGGAATATAGTTTCTGATTCGAAAAAAATACATTTTGGTGGGCAGAACTATGCTCTAACGTGGTTCACGTTCTAATTTTTTATATCTGCCGGCAGTGGTTTTCCGGTCTGGCGAGTCCTCTGTTCGTTTGTGTTGTACACATTTATTTTTATTTTTTCCTTCAGGGAAGTGACCATTGTCTTCACCTTATTTCTTACGTTTCATATTCCCTGTTTTACTTGTATTTTCTCACATATATTATGTATATCACGTCTCATTATATTTCTTGTATTGTTAACTTTGTTGTGTATTTATTTCATTATGAACTTCAGTGCATTCCATGCATAGAACTTACTTTCATCCTATTTAATAAACAAATAAATAAGGTTTTCTCCTCCTCGTACCTAGTAGACACTGAATAAGTTTTGTGTGGATGCCTCCCCGCGCCGCTTGCGCTCATATGAGTTTAAGTGGTGTGGGGACCATGACCACAGTAGCATAAAAATGCGGAATCGGGTGGCGAAGTGTCGAAGCTCGTTCGACCAGAGAATGAGGATCATCGCTCATTATTCCTCCTTGGCGAAAACTGATGCCAGACCAGACATATTTACACTGTAATAAAAGGAAGGAAAATGACGCGATCGGGATCGAATTTCGTTTACACGACAGCTGTCGTACCAACTCTAAGCACGTATGCGCAGAAGGCATTATGAAAGTGGGTAAAAGGCTTTTTTGACTCGCCCTCAGGATTTGACGGTCTGAAACGAAGATCGAACCATCCACGGATTACATTGATGGCCGAGCGGGTGCACATACACCAACCTTTGTTGTTTTAACTGGTTACCCAGATACCCCGGAGGTCATGATTTGGCCACTGTGAATGATGACGCAACCGCGCAAGTATTGGACGGGTCTTCTGTTGTCCAGCCCGCCGCCCTTCAGTCCTCCTCCCCACTCCCTCCGACCGGATGCGCCCGCTGACGGATAACCGGCCGCTGCCGGATCCCGGCGGTTCCGGTCGGCGCACAGTGGTGCATTTCTCAAATATGACCGCGCTGTTATTTTTGTACGCCGCATTCCTTGGATTAGTTGTGCATTCGTAGAGGAGAAAATATTCGCGTAATACGTCATGCTGCACAAATTGCGACTTGTATAAATTTAGCATTAGCATAGCACGAAACTATGTTCAGTTCTACTTTATTCTACTCCCCTAGGCGGCGAAATTGATGACAGGGCTTTTAATTTATTATTTGTTTAAAAATTAATTTAGAAAATCAATCTACGTAATTTTTTAATTTATCCTTAAAATTGTAATAAATAGGTAGGTGAGATCTTTTGTGTGAAAAATAAAATACTTAATTATTCCATTTATTTAGTTACTTTTACATTTTACTTACTAATTTTTCGTACCTGTATTACCGCCATTATCCGCCAAAATCCCCCTAATCCAAATCTCGTAATATCTAAATCTTCATTACCATCAACCATTTTTTAGCCACCTAGTTTTCCTCGATTCTCTGGCGAATTAGTATTTTAGGTATTCGATATTCCGAGTGTAGCTTTTCGGGCCTCGAGTCTTCCCTGTCTCTTGAAGTGTACGTAAACGAAATATTACCGCGTTTTTATCGGTGACTGGTAATTTCATGTCGCGTAACGTTTTGATAGTCTACCGCTGTGCGTGCGGCCAGTGGCGTGTCGCGCTGGTCCGTGCCGGCGGAGCGTGAGAACTGCAGACTCCGGACTACATCTATCCCGTTAGAGAGGAGCGTCGCCAGCTCGCTCGTTCCCTTTGTCTCTGAGTCAGCTTCGGTACAATAATAGGTTGATCTTTAACGATAGCTTTTTAAATCGACCTTCGCTGTTTCCCAAGGAGTAGAATTCTCCTTTAAATTTTTTTTGAACTTTTCTCGCGATGTACCCACGTGACGGACGACGACTGTTGCTCCTCAATCCACGCTCGCTTCCTACTATTCATTTTATGTCGTCAGTCCAGCAAAGTAAGGACGAATTCAGAGGCCTACGCTGCCATAGCAGACGTGTGTTCCGATTACAGTAGAGACTCGATTATCCGTACCTCAGTTATACGGATTCGCGATCATCCGGATTGTCAACCGCGATCAAATAACTTTGTGGGTAGTTTAATCCGTGCGTGCACCGACATGTCGGAACTGTGTTTACACCCCACACGATCATTCTCCATGCGTTTCGTTATTGTTTTTGACAGTTAGGTACAATCAATACTCTGCTGCGTTGCATCTGTCACGTATGTGCTTAAAAATGCCAAAGCGTAAGAGATTGGTGTTATCGTTTAAAGATAAAATAAATATTATTGATTCATAAAAAAGGAGAAACCGGTCGTAAGTTAGCTGATAAGTATGGCGTAGGTACCTCCACGATAAGTGATATTAAGAAAATGCTTTTAATAAACACCTAGAATTATGTGTACGCAGGCGAGGTAATTTATCTTTCTCGAATCAATAATACATAATAATGTAGGTACAGTAAAAAATTGCTTTTCTTCATACATTCAGTTATCCGGATTTTCGATTATCCGAATGCCTTTCGACAACAATTAAATACTTTTATTAGAGTAGCTTGTTGGTGTAGTGGTCGTGACGCTCGACTTGTGATCTGGTGGTCGGTGGCTCGAGACCCATTCCAGGACACCAGCAAGTTAGTCCTATTTTCATAACAAAAGCGTTTAGCTTATTTTGAAAATAGTGAGAATTCAACACGTATTCTGTGTTCGTATCTCTATCTATTACAAAAAAAAAAATAATAACCCCGTGGATAATAAATTAATAATATTGTAATATTTGTGTTAGTTTAGAATTCCGTCGAATAATACTGATACCTGAGATTTTATAAATAACCTTTCAATGGATGGATTTCATAATGAAATCTTAATTTATTTTAAGAACTTGATTAAATTTCACAAGTTTCTAATAGTTTCAACGGAATTAGATTTAACAGTAAAATTTTATAGAGCAAATTAGTTTTTAACTAGTTTGTACATATTCTGTTGTGATTTAAGGGTTTATGAAGGTATTTCAATTAGAAATTTATTGAATTTTGTTAATAATTAATTTAATTTTGAGAATTTCTTCATAGAAAATTGTTTATGGCAGTTAGGGCGTTGCCAGCTGTATATAATAATATATTTATTTATTGTTGTATTCCTATGATAATACAGTAATTGGCCGTTTTGTGGTTCCAATAACTTACACAATCACAATATTGTGTGTTTTCTAACTTACACAAATTCTCAAAGCATTTTTCTACTTATTCCATAAGCACTCAGCAAATATACTAATTAATATACATTACTAATAGTATAAAAATAATACATGTCATTTGAAGGAATGATATTAAAGCTCCACCTCTTTAAATTATGAGAATTTTGGAAACAAGTCACTTTAAGAAATAATAAAAATATTCCAATATATACACAACACAGTGGTAGTGGTGTAGGTTATGAAACATAAGACTTGGAAAAAAATGAGAGAGCATTTTATCACTGAATATCGTAAGAATGAATGAATAATTAATTACTCTTTATTTTGTAGTTTTTGAAATGATCAAATTCTTCAGCATGGCTAATTCATGCATCAGCCACCATACATTTATTTACGTATACAGGGTGTCTTGTAGCTAGTAGCAAAAATATCAAGGGAGTCTTTTCTTCATTCAATTTTGAATAGATTATATTCTTTACACTTTGGGTGAAATATCGATAGTTACGGAGATAAGCAACATTATGGTTTGCATTTGTTGTCAATAAAGAGTAACATGAAAGCAATTTATATCGAATCGTTACAATTCATCCACTTTGATATTTGAAAAATATTTTTCTTGCCAGGTTTTTTCATTTTATTTGACTTGTACTAAAGCGAATTAATGTTTAATATTTCGTCTAAGTTATAGTAGTACTGGTTAAACGTTTTGCAGAAGATAAGTCTGAAATATTGGGGGGGGAAATGCAAACATTGATGTCGCTTATCTCCGTAACTGTCGACATTTCGCCCAAAATGTAAAGAATACTTTCTATTTAAAATTGAATGAAGAAGAATGAGGGAAAATGAAAAATTATTTAATTTAAATTAAAAAAGGAATTAATATAAAAAATTATTATGTTCTAATGAACAAATTGTTTGGGTCGCTATAAAAAATCGCCAGTAGTATCATCTCGTTGTTAGAACAGGCCTGACTGTGCCAGCTGAGCGAGCAGCGGGCAGGCCGCGATCGGCCAATCACGGTCCACATTGGTTCGCATCCACGTTCCGCCTCGGCGCTAGGCCGTCTGCACATTAGCATTATTGTTACGCAATGTGCATCACGTGAGGCGTTGTTCGTTCGCCGGCACTTCATATTTTCCCGGATCCCGGGTCTCGACGAACGACATTCCCGGGATCTCGAAAATAAAATGATGACATAAACCTATAGATCCATTAAATCAATCATTCATTAAATACTAATCGCACCACATTCAAACACAAAATATACACTACACATAAAGGTACATGTAAAATATAATTAAATGCAAAAATACATGTTACTAGAGCGTGCCGAAGACGCTTGTAATTGGGATAATGGGCATAGTCTTCACTATAATGTTTGTTATCAGAGTATCATGTACCTATTATCCTGTTAGTGTCTCTAATAAATAAAAAAAAATCATATGATAATATGTCCTATGGGATAAATTGTTGTTGAATAAATTCTCAAAGGGAAAAGATTACACCCATTTAAAAATGCGAGATCCTTTGATTGATTACAGTTTTATTATTTATATTTGGCGTCTTGAATCCTTTTTAGACAGTTTAATAGAAATTTGAAAGCGTTTTAGCTGACGTTGGAAATGACGTAAAGCACTGAAAACAGTCGCGTTAAAAGAAATTCTAAGTTGAATAAACATAGTCAATATCACGACGCCGCTTTCTGCCGTATAATTAAGTTTGATGTATGAAAAGCACATGTACTAAGTCGTCTACGAATACGAAAAAGATAAATGAGTAGCCGGTAGACGACCTCGGCCTTGAAGAAATCTGATGCCGGCTGTATACTCTCGCCGAGGAACTCCGAGACAGGCCGAAAACGAGTGTGTAAACGGGGCCCTCGTCTTGTTTCGCTCGTTCTCGCCTTCAACTCGGCCGCGTGTTGCCGGCTGTAGGCTCCCCGAGACTGGCCGAGAACGAGTGTGTGCAAAGCCCGGTCGACGAAAAGAGAGATTTTCATACATCGACCCTACGCTACGTATCCTTGTCGCACGCGTACAGCGAGCGTGACAGCAACATAATTGTACGCGTGCGACAAGGATACGTAACGTAGGGTCAATGTACAAAATTCTCTCTTTTCGGCGACCAGGCTTTAGTTGGTCACATATTGTGAATAGCTATTAATGACAAACATAATTATCAAAAATGTCTTGAACAGTCTTTGAGCTCGCTATTGCCTTCAGATTTCTATTTTGTGTCGGAGATCATTTTCCGTTTGCCCGGGAGAGAAAAGTGACTACTTCCCGGGATCCTGGAACGGCAGAGATAAGCGCTGCGCCCGCGCGTCGCCCGACTGCATTTTGCATCCGCCGGTGACCGCTCAGCGTTGCGAAACACGACGTGACTAAACAATGCCTCCTCCCATCCTCCCTCTCGCCCAACCGCCATCGGGAAACTTCTCACGATCGCCGCTCCACAGCCCGGTACCTACCTTGACACGCATTTTTGTAAGCGGGGTGTGGAAACGTTGAAACAAATAGATTACCGCCGACGTGACACAGATGTCGCATTTCTACTTGTTGAGGATTGCGCAATGATGAAGACGCTATTTTTTATTTTATTTTTAACACTAGCTTTATGGCTCTCGTAAAATTGACGGTTTTACGATTTTCTTTGTAAAGGACACCGGGCAAAAGTGGTCCATGAACCAATAGCGACACTGTTGTGGTATTTATGTGGGGGTACCTCAACTACACCCCCGTGCAAAGGGGCATCAAAATCTGACCCGGCAATTTTGAGAAAAGTAATGCTTTAGAATACATAGAGTTGGAATATATAGTGTATCCGGTGAAAAATAAATCTTAATAAAAATAACCTTTTCCTGTAGAATAAAAATAAAAAAATGTCGGAAACTGTATTAAAAAATTGTGAGACTTTAAAAAAATCTTATTTCCCATACAAATATTTGGACAGCTATAACCAATTCTCCTAAGAAACACAGTATTTTTTCCGTTTAATTTATGACCTTTTATAACTGAACAGTGTAAATATATTCAGTTTATTTTTATTTTTGGAAACTTCTCATTTTTTAAATCTATTCGCTATATCTCCACGCACGCCCGTCATATTGATGGAATTGGCAATTTGATGAATAATCCTTTTGAATTTTTCCCATTTGTGAAATTAGTATTTTTGAAACAACCTAAGAATAGTGTAGTAACAATTTATGTGAAGCAATGAAGAAAGAATGCCATCGGTGGAAAGGAAATTTTGTTTCAAACACAAATTATAAACACGCTTTCGCTACATAACACATTCGGTGCATTAAGACTTTTGGGGCAGTAAAAAGGGTATCTTGGAGGTTTGAAGTCCGGCGAAGATGACCATATTGCTGCAACAATGCAAGTAAATATACATAAATCTTCAGTTGTGGAGTGCGGAAGATGTGAACCAAGTTTAAATTTTTAGCAATACGAAAATTCGTTACATTTTACTTGAAATAAAATTTAAATGTTTATATTCTGTTTATTTTAGTCTTATTTAATTATATAAAACATTTAAAAGCAGAGAAAAAAGTACTTGTGTTTATCCGTCAATTTGACGGGTACCCGTAGAGATAGGTATATAAAAAATGCCCGCAAACCTAGTGTTAACAAAAAACTTTGTACTATACACAACACATATTACTCATATGATATGATTCCCTGCCATTTTATTGTAAAGTTTTTTGTATTTATAGCTTTTAGCTTTGAGAGAATATTAAAAAGCTTTCTACTGATGATTGCCCGCCGAGTTACGAATAATCACGGTTACCGACCATCATTAATCAAGGACAGTCACACTATCACATTTTATCTCATCAAAAGTCCCTACCGTACATGAATGCGATTGCGAAATGCGCGTATCGAGTCGAGCCGGTGTAATACGATAGAGCTAATCAATTTGATGTATGCACATACTTCATTCACTCATCATAATGATATATTCTTGGAAGATAATCCATTCATTCATCATAATAATAAATTCTTAGAAGATAATCCATTCAGTGTGCATATGTGTGTGATTCGTCATCATTACCGAGAACAATAATTCTAAGGTGGATAGCACCGTAGCACCACTTGATTTCGTCAAATGCCTTTTTGCAGGGGCGTGCATCAAAGGAGCTGTACATTAATAACTATAATTTCTGCGAAATAAATCTAAACCATATATTTGTCTTATTATGCTTACAGCAGCGGTTAAAATTGGCGTCATTACAATGTTATACATAGTAACTGTCACGATACAGAAATAGCAACATCAGCTTCTCTACTTTATTAACTTCTCTGTGAATGTTTTTGCGGTTGCTCCCTTTGTGCATATTCCCCCAGTGAACCCGAATGGGTTCTCATTTATTATAGAGTTCACTTTGTGATTGGTCTCTTTTGACTGCTTATTATATATTTTTGTTTTCTTGTCTGCTTATTCTATATATTGTATTATTAATTAAGATTAGATGTATTAGATTTTCTTTTCTTTCTTTCTTTCTCATTGTTATATAATTAGATTACACTACCTATACCTATGATTGTAAGTGGTTATCCCTCACCACACACAATAATTATAATTCTTTTTGGTGAGGTATATATATACACACAAAAAATATCGATTTCTAAACACTTATACATGATTGTAAAAAATGTATATATATTTATTAATTAAATAAATAAAAAATAAAATGTGTCCGAAAAATTGGTGGATGTGTTTTAGAGAGATCGTAGATAAGTATATTACATTTCAAATTAACACAGTCCATCGTAATTACTTTTACAGCATTCATATTCACGGCAGCAATAACCATTGCACGCCACTGCATGTTTGATTATTGATTTTTATATTTTTCTAACGGATAATCCGTAGGAATCACAATAATGTAAGCGCGATTATATTACTCAGGCGATGGGAAAATAATACTTGTACTATCGCATTTCAATAGAATATTTTTCTTTATATTGGTACCGTGGATATCAAAAGTTTTAAGCTCTACCTTGAGTGCATTCTCTCTAAATTACAGCGCTCGCTAAATTCGATAGTGCTCCAATTTTGGAGCACTATCGAATTAGCATGCTAAATGGAGAAGTTTTACAAAGGAATTTCAGATTACACGATCGATTCGTTGGCAAGGTGAGAACTGAATATATACCTACTTCAGATATACAATTATCTCCTGAATGAGAGGATATTGAAATTTCGTATTCCAAAAAAGCCGGGTTCTTGTTGCATACGCAGTAAAGTGAGGGGTGAATTATCCCAAATTTAATTTTTAACCTCCGTTGAGCGAGTTCTTCTGAACAATAATAATTTATCTCATTAGGTGTTATAAAAAAAACGATACAATTTTTAAAAAGTTTGAGCTTCCACTTTAAAAAAGGGGTGCCCCAAGGCTATTACGAAATTTTTTTTGGTTACTATTAACAATGATCTTCAACGTACGTTTATACTTTGTCAGACGTAATAATTTTGTCGTTAGTAATGTTAATATTATAACATTTTCTGAACTAGATCTTCTTCTATATTAACTGAACACCACCAATGCTTTATATTAATCAATATCTTGAAATGGTTAGAAAACCTGTTTCCACGCTTTAACTAAAAATGATAGTTAAAAAAATAAGATAGCAACGTTAGAGTACTCTTTATCAAATTGTACATGATTAAAAACGACATTGTCGTGAATAGTACAGAGGTCCGAAATCTGAAAAAAAATACTCCGTAAATGTAATTACCTACCCCTACAAGATATTCGCTACAGATCATAATACTTTTACATATTATATTATTTATTTTGAACATTTTTGACAGTGGTAAAGTTTACTCATAATTGTCACTTTCCTTTCAAATTCGCCTATTATTACATTATATGTATACGAACATTATACGAAAGATTCAAATAAAGGCAAGAAATGTTACTCTCATTGATGCAACAGTTCCACCCGCGGGCTGGTCCCCGAACGAGATCACCGTTTCGTAATTTCGTCTTAATTTATTTCACACAGCACTAGTTTATTAGTCTTGTCCATCAGTGCCGCGAGGTCAATGTCAAGTGATCGCGCGCCCGCCGGAAAGGCGCTCACACCCGTCCCGATCCCGCCGGCAGGGGGCCGGGCGCGGCCGGGAGCTTTCTACTCCGTTTTATTTTCGGCCGGTGTACCGAATGATGTATTTGCAGACAGGATGCGACTTTCATCACTCACTCGTCAATTCCATTGATGGGAGCGTAGCGTGGCGGGTGCCGTTCCATAACGTTGGCAACGCTCGTATAGTGATTATAAGAATGTTGCGTAATATTGTCGCGGAATCGCGGAAGTTGGAGACAACGTGAAACGCTTAAAAGTTTCATTTATCACAAAATCACTGAAAACGTCACTTGACATAATTCACACTCGTCACTCGAGAATCTTCCGCTTGTCTGGAACACATACTCGTCGTCTAAAATATTCACTCGTCTGTGGAACTCTTAATTCGCTGTTCCTAATCTGATTATATTATAATGATTGTGACATTGATTCGATCTAAACCACTTTTGCCGGCAAACTTAATATTCCTTTCCCACTATAAGTAAGTTTTTCTACAAGTACACCAGTCAAAAATAGTATAAATATTTATTCTATTAAAATTAATGTAATTTATTGCTCATTACCTACCCATTTTAATTTATCTTTAATGTAACAAATTCATATAGAGACATTATCAAGCCATATGTACTTTCTATTCGATATCAGAATATATTGTTACAGTATATGCACCATGTGTTAAAATAGATTTTTTTCCTTGTTATTTACGGGATTTCACATAGTTATACATATATACATCATGGATGGATTTAATCGTATCACGTGACGCTTGTTCGCTGCCAAATTTCTATCATTACCATTTAGAATATTATGTAACCTACCGACTTAGATTGGCAAAATGGATTATAAACATAGCTATGCATGTATATAATACGCGTGAATGAAAACTGAAAAAAAACTATAAAATTCGAGTGTGCGGTTTTCATAAATAATTTTCTCTTTTCTGGGCCATTCTGCCACCGACATCTAGCCGAAGGATATTTAATATGAGGTCGATGGATATACTTCAGATACCATTGCGGGTCCGCTATCGGGACTAATTTAATGCCACGTATTTATTATCTATTCTACTGATATATATTTAATATTGCCATGTAGCTGTACATTTACTGTAGACCTCTTTTCATTTAAGAAAGACAATCAAATTAGTATGTGTAAGCCGCGCGTACGACGTACGTTGTTTCGTTGTGTTGGTGTATACTGGTATAAACACCAACACTACGAAACAATGTGACTCGTAAGCACGGCTTACACATACTAATTCGATTGTCTTTCTTAAATGAAAAGCGGTCTTCTTGTCTTTAAGTTTCTTCAGTGTGCATATATACTTTTAAGGTAGTTCAATATATCTTGTATGTTTATCATATATTTGTTTTTATATATCGAGTTGTTGTAACTAACTTTTTTTATTAATGTGTCAAGAGAAAAATAGTCAACACTTAGACACCACACTATACTCTATAGTGAAGTGGGCAGGGATTAGAAGAAATTATTACCTAATATGTGTTAAATTAATAAATAATCTTTCGTTTTCCCTTTTACTTTATGATACGTCATTCTTGAATGGTTGTTACCACTTCTACTAATGTGCATTAATTTTACCCACACTGCCACTTGCGCTGTTATCAAGTTGCGCCGCCAGAGCCACCATGATTCACCCATTTGCGAATGGGCGCGCACACACACGCTTGCGGCACATGTCAAGCATACACGTGCAAGAGTGCTATTTCACACGGTCGCCAAGCGTTGTAATAATACGACTTTTATAGGTTGTGTCAATATTATCGACGGGTGGCTCGTCGAGCGTTCTCGGAACCGCTCGACGGTGATTCCCCCCCCCCCGCGGTTTCCGCCGCGGCAATCAACCAACACGGAAATTAAAAAGCGCGTCAAGTGTCCTGTATCACGTTATCAGAATGACTCCACTTCCGGAACCAAGTTCAGGCTGGCAAGTCTTAGAATCGGTCAATTATCATTCCTGCGGGCCGAACGCGTTAGTCGCTCGCCGATCGCACGTTCGTCCGACGGAGTGACTGCGAGTTTAACGGTTAAAAGTCGCTGTTTCAAATTATTATTTCTCTCTTACGTATTCTTAGGTGATGTTGTAGATATTATGTGCATCCTGCGCCGTAAATCCACCGGTGGGATGTTTCACATTTATCGTGCAGGATGGGTATCTCACGATATTTTCTTACGTTTTAATGATCATTAGTCTTATCATGGTGAACTTTACGTTTTCTACAGTGATCTCTTAAGCCAGCCCTACGATAGGTCGTAAGCCCTGTGAACACTCAAAAATACTTATATACCTACTTTCCCGTATAAAAAATAGCTTCGTCTCTATGAGACATCTTATATCAAACATAATAATTTCGTTATCTGTCCGTCCGCAACTTCGTGTAACGTCTGCAATTTAGTTCGAATTCACGGATAAAACAAATTACACTACGCCAAAAAAAATTCAAGAAGTTTGCCGGCAACTGTACCTGCTTTTTTATGCCTTAATTTAATCTCATCACTCTCTTCAATAATTTATTACTTTTCTATATAAAATAATGCCGTTAGCGAGTTTACGCGCCAAACTTTGCTTGTCATCAAACCACAAGCGTGATAACACGCAGCAGTCGACCAGATTAAATGCAATTTTCAATGCCGTATTTGAAATCTTTCTGCCGGCCGTCTTTCTACCGTCTGCCGCAGTTGTAACCTGTAACCGCCAGAGAACGCGTCCCCAGGTGGCAGATAGGGGAATGCTCGCCAGATATGGTGGGTAGGAGGAAAATTATCAGCATTATCAGTACTGGCTCGAGACCGAAGATGAATGGCATCAGACGGGCTCGAGTGCAGGTAACACCAGGCAGAGTTGAATTATCAACGGTAGGGCTGTGGCACTGCGTTGCGGATGGCAACGGAGAACCGACGCAATAAGATCGCCAGAAAGATCGCCGACCTCCGATAGGAGATGGCACCATAAGGAGGCTTACTGCTCCACTTTCATATTAAAACAAAGTCCGCTATGATATCGTGTATCAGTCATGTCGCAATACATTTTAGGTGTATAATATAATAATATTTGAAATATAGATTTTTATGATATTTTTTTATCAAAAAGAAAATTTTGATACATTAATTAACCTCGCATATTTACAAACACATACCTATTTTAGTGATGAGATAAACCTCGATTGTGATTGGTCTTCAATAATTGTAACGATGATTGATAGTACTCGGTTGCCAAGTTATTTTTACTATATTTATGATATCAGGATTGTGCGATTGGCGTTATAGATATCTACATTCTAAATAAAATTTCTGTAGTAATATGGCAACACATGATGAAATTCCATTTTTTGGACAAATTGACTTTTCTGTATCTTCGGTCTCGTCAAGGTGAGATCTACATGATAGAGTAGAAGTCAGCGATCGCCAGATTTACCTATTTTCTGGACACTAAAGTAAGTGAGAAGATTTGGATTTTATGACATTTGTATTCGTGGGATTTTGGCAGATAACACGTAACAAAGGTACCTGCTAAAAATGTGGAAGTAAAACGTTAAAATAACAAATCTGATTTCATATTTATCAAAAATATTATAAATAAAATCACACACTGGACTTGGAAAACAGATCGACTCGTTAACTACTATGAAAAATTGTCTGTTCGCTGATTGTTATTTCAATTTTTGAGGCTCTCTATCCCATCCTTACACAACATATGCACTCCTTCGTCATACATGTCACTAGAAAAATGCCGCAATGCCTCGTATAAGTAAGTCTATTTTATTGTTATAATTATAATTACTAATTTTTGCGAAAAAATCTAAATATAAAAATTGTAAATTATCTGCGCACAAATGCTGCCCGAATGATAATCCAACTCTCGCCCTGACAATACTTGAAATACAACAACATCGACATATTTCATTCAGCGGAGTCGTATCGATCCACTCTCCCCCGACCTCTGGCAATATATTTCAGTCCGCGATACGCTTGAAGCAGCTCGAAATATTTTTAACCTAAATATATCCGAACCAACTTTCAGATCTCTAGTATTTGTTATACACGGTGTGTAAAAACAAACAATAACACTTCTATTTTCGAAGCGCAAGTAATTTTGGATCCTCTCCACTTTGGCGCCATGCCCTATGTAACAAGACCAGAACGACAAGACCTCTCGAGAGCTTTCTCGATGCCCGCCGGAGCTTTTCCATAAAGAATTTTCATGTCTTGAGCACTGATTCGGCCCCCCCGGAAAGTTATTAAATCTCTTTAAATAAAATAACTCTCTGAGTTTTAACCAACTAGTTTTAGTTCACAGATGAGCCTTCATCAGGGTTGAATATTCAGCACAAATTCACATCCGAATTTTTTCGTAAGGTTTTTTTTTCAACATTTTGTATTAAAACGAATGAATTTTTCATATATAATTTACTGTAATGATAAATAAAATCAACGATTCACAAATATGTCAAAAGTATTGAAAAATGCAAACTTTGATGTCGTATATCTCCATACCTATAAATATTTGATCATAGTTGCTTGAACATTTTCGACTCATAAATCAAAGCAGGAATCTACCTGTAAATTCTATATTTTATTCTGTGATTTGACGTCAGCATTCTTGTTTAACATGATAATATTTCTGTTTTTTTACATTCTCTGATAGATTGTTGTATTCCTTTAGTCCTATGTAATACAAACCGTTTTTTCTGTTTGGAATTCTTATTTCGTATGAATTTCTTGTAGCATGTCCATATCTGTTATATTTTATTTTTGAGGAATTTTGGCATTCTATAATTAATTATGACTTTGTCTGAAAATCATTGTATTTAGCTTTAGTCTTTGTTTTACGGTAAGCCAATGTAAATTTGTTAACATCCTTTTAATTTTAGAGTATGTATTTTTCCTAGAAATTATTATAATCTGTTTTGTTGAATTTCCAATATTTTTGTCTCCTCTGTTACTCGAGTATGTACACAATGGTGGAGAAATATTGAAAATGAGTAGCAATTATTTATTTAATCTATTTTCGTCCTATTGTTCTAAAGAATGTTTCTTTTTTGCAATTTTCTCATTTATATATTCGCATAAAAAAGCTATTACGAACGAAGCCCGAAGCACCCCATTGTGCTGATAATAGTAACATGGTTTTGACAGTTATTATCTAATTTTTATTTTTATTATTTTATTTATTAAATATTTATTTATTAAATAATTAATATTTTGGTGAAATTATAACACTCAACCTTATGCGTATTCGCGACAATATCTTCCATTAGAGCTCCACTGGAGATGTTTTGAGACATGACACATTGTTACCGCGAGCTTCACAAGTCTGTCAAGGTGACAGTTGAGTGGGAAGAAGCCATTCAAGCGTGGAAGAAACGTCCGATATTAAATGGGATATGTTTGAGCGAACCAAGTATTGTCCTGCGCGCGGCCGCCGGCACTTGGAAGATCGCTAGTGATTGGGGCACGAACGCCGTTTAGAAATGCTAAAACAATAAAATGAGATTGCGTAGAAAATGAAAATTAGTTTTAAATATCAATTTTAATTTAGTAACGTGAGATAAAAATTTAAAGTAATCGAAAATGTAACTTGTAGTTGTAACAAAAGTTGTTTTAGGGATTATATACCTTTAGATTATACATTTATTGTGTAGGTACAATTATTTTAAAAATAAATATTTTAACTTTTTATAACATTCTGATATCGGGTACGTCGTTTCTCTTGATAGTATAAATGTTCACCGATTAGAAAACATTTTTACGATGAAACAATAAAATTCATGAAGTGAATGCTATTTTCTTCTCTGCGAACAAACAACTACAAATCTGGGTCATTTATCGTAAAAGTTTTCTATATTGTAAACCTTGTAAAAATGACACATTATATTTAATAATTGTATTTTAGGTTTGTAGACTTTCTGGTCCCGTATACAAAGGTATAAAAAATCGGCACACTGCTATCAGAAAAGAAATGTGTTGAAAATAGTGATGCAACGAATACGTCTGTGCACCGTGCATCCGAACACACCTACGTACTTTGTTATCGGGGATACCCCTAACATTGAATGAATGGATTTTGTTGAGTTCTCAAGTTGTCAATTGTTACTTGTTTTACAGCATAACATGAGTCCTTTCATCTAGTTTCGTTGGGTTATTAATAAGGTTAGGTGCTCATTTCATGTATGTAACACGTATTGTTCGTTCCATTTTAATTCCATTGTGTGTAAAAGTGTTAACTCTTATAAAATAATTATTTCAAATTAAATCTACATGACCTCTCGTAAGCGTGAAAAAAGTGATATTTATGTGTATTATTATGATATAAATGTGCTTTCTGAACAAAAATTTGCGGGTGGTAAATTTTAATTATTAAATCTCTTAGTAAAAAAAGAACAGCGGTGTATTATTTATTACCTTATTGAATTATTCGTATTAGTATTCGTATTCGACGAATAGTAAGCTTGACATTCGTAGTCGTGAAAGTAGTATTCGTTGCATCACTAGTTGAAAAGAAAATATTATTATCCGACTAACCGACATCATTCTAGCACTGCCATGATTCTCGATACAGTCTCTATAAATCGTTATTTAATATATCTATTGTTTCCGGACTTTATAATAGTATATTTTTATGGTCACCTCAGTCTATTGTATTATCTACAGAATTTATTGCCTATTATTTAAAATCTTGAGAGTTAATTATCTAAAATCTTGAGACTTTTGCCCTCACTCCCATAAATGGTTAACTTAATCTTAAACTGTTAATTAAGATCTTTTCTTGGAGTGGGGGGATTCATTGTTCCATCTTCATATTGGGTTGACGCCCTACTAATAGTTTGTTTAGAAAGCTTTCTAATAATATATCTCTGTTTTCCTCATTTATTGCATTTGAAAATTAAGGTTCTCCCAGTAACATCAGTTTGGTTAATAGTGATACTAAACCTCGAAAAATCGCGGAACATGGTAATAATTAATAACAACCCTTGCGTTTAACCTGGGTCGCGCCCTTAATCCAGCGAGTTAGGATGGTTTATATCCCGCCATCTACTGACGTCATCCAAAACGCTCCTGAATAGATAATGCGTGTACACGTCAGAATACAATCAGACGTAAAATACAGAGCGGCACGCAAGGGTTTTTTTTAAATTTTCTCCCCGGTCACGTCATTAGTAATAATACCCTCTCGATCTTCAACGGCGAGAGTATTTAAGGGTTATATATAGTCAGGAGGCCCATAAAAAGCGATTTTTCAAGAATTTTTTCTGAGAAGACTTTTATATTTTTTAATGTGAAAATTTGTACACATATTATGGTTACTTTTAACTGTATTTTAAAATTTTTGTATTTGTAAAATAATAATTTTGAAAGCTGCTATAGCTGATCTGCAGGAGCTCCTCTCAAAAAAGGCATCTTGCGGTGACAACGATATCTCTAGACTGAATCATTTAAAATGAAAAAACCAAACGGAATTCGTCAAAGTAATGTATTATCTTGTAATTAATCGAAGGGATAAGCAAAATAATTTGTTTTGGCAAAATGACTACTTCTTAAAAAAAAACGATTTTTTACAAAAAATTTGGCTATAATTGTTTATAAAAAAATATATTTATCGGCGAGAAAAAACCTTCGATTAATTACTAAAAAATATACTTAAGAAACTTGTGTTAAAATGAGACTGATCGGTTGAGCCGTTTCCGAGAAATCTTTGTCACCGATCTTAAAGAGACAGTTTTGAGATAAATGTCTTTAAAGCGCTTTACATAGAGTAAAAAACTTTTTTTTTCAACTTACATCGAATCGTCTATTCCAGGGCCATATAGTCACTTTAGTCATGTAAATACATTAGAAGGGAACATTTACAATGGACAGGTAAATTAAAAGTGCAGCGTTTATAATAGGTAGGTAAAAATAAAAAGGACTGCTCTCTAAGTGAGCGCTGGCTCTCCGGCCTCGCGAACGCTAACAAATATGCGCGTAACTTTGAAAATAATCGCCGGATTGACTTGAAATTTTCTGTGTGCTTACTTAAATATGTGTACATTACGAAATTGAAATAATAAAAAAATCGATTTTTTGAAATTGCTAACTGTATATAACCAAACTTAAGTATGAAGAAATGGACTTTTGTTCTTAAGTCACATTAATGTTCCTACTGCTTTTAAGTTCAGTCTAATCAGTCATACAGGACGTACAGTTGTTAGCGGATAGTAGTTATTGCGCGCGTGCATTCTGTAATTCTTGCTCCAACACTGGTGCAACTTCTCGGGCGACCCCGGGGTCGCGCGTGTGTGTAAGTGTAATAATTGTGTGTCTGCGATCGACCTTCCCGACCCGTCTATTCCTGGCCGCCCGTTTCATTCATTCATCGACTGCCAAAACTCGCCTCCCCGTTCATAGCGTTTCTTGAATCAATGCAGATGGTCTGCGGCGGCTACACCACCGGTACGAGAGTCTGCACCTGGGGAAATGCGATTAATGTTGAAAGCGATGGCACGCTGGTTAATTACGCCATTATTAAATTATAGATCTTCTTGCGTATTGGAAAGTCATTTCGAAAACGAATTGAATTATGCCAGTGCAAAGATCGCGAAATTTCTTTTACTAGTACCCGATATTGACGTATTATATATGTTCTTACTTGCGAAAAATCAATTTTTTTAAATTTAGTCAAATTTAAAAAAAGTTCGAAGTATGTGAAATAAAATGTAAAGGCAAGAGGCTAAAAAATATTTGATAAGAATTATTATACATGTAATTTTAATTAAATGTAATAACATGTACGAATTAATTTATGTTTGTCATGCCCTGTTATTTATTAAATAAATTGAATTGCTTATTTGCGGCAAATGGAATTTATAAGCCGGTAAAATAGTCGTTACGTCAATACAAATAACATTTTATTCCCATATTCTCACTCATCTTCGTATTCGCCCTCGAGCTGATCTAATTAAGGTACTCTTCTCGAGGATATTGTCACGGGTCGTGGTTGCGGGAGACAAATGATACAGCTGAAAATTAATTAATGATTAATTATTGATTGGACACCACTTAACACGAATTAAATTAATACACCATTCTTGAAAACACACTGTTTCACAATTTATCACTAGCCTTGGAACATTTCATTATCGCTTGCTAGAACATCAACTAGTTCTCGCACGTAGTAGTCGCATTTATTTATTTCGCCGCTTAGGATACTTCGCTCGATTATTTCGCTTAATATATGTCGCTCCGAAATCCACGACTGTGCACACCGGCGGCCATCCCGCTGCTTATTTCGCACCGATAGAAAAGTCAAAACTCAATTGCGCAACGCGGTGCTGCTTTATATTCCCAATACGCTGGTCTTTCGAACTCTCGAAAAGATTCCTTTCTTGTGTATAGGAGAAGGTTCCCGTCGCTTCCAGGCTGTTCCAGGCGCCACCCGAATGTTGTAGATAATCCTAGAGTGCTGTAGGGGTGTTCTAGAGCAGTGTTATTCCAAAGTTACATATTCCAAGGGATTCGGACGGTGCCCAATACCTTCTGCGTACCATTTCCTTACAATATTGATATTTTTCCGAAACCACTGAACTTAATTTTGTCTAGAACCCAGCAACGAGTAAGTAGTTCCTGCATTTTGCTCGTCTCTTTATGATTGATTTATTTGGCTCTCCGAGCTTGATACGTGAAGGCTGCATATACCACTTAGCGATGTGCATATTTTAAAAGCGATGCGGCTGCATCATTTGCATATTTTGCCTTTGTATCTTCCTCGAGCGCTTTTCAGCCCTGCTTTCATATCACAGGTACCTGCGTATTATTTGATTTTCTTTCTTATTTTTTATTATTATTATTTGATGTTCTTAATTTGTTTATAAAATCTATCTTATTATCCCATTTTGAAATTTTTTTGTCTCTTGCTTACTATGATACTTCTACTGGATCGCATCGATATTATTTTTAGTAGAATTTGATTATTATTTGATTAAATATCAAAAAACAAGTACAAACAACATTGGAATACCTTGCTAATTGTTACCATACAAGGTATATTCCGAATATTCGTATTTATGTTCGTTTTGGCGTATATTCGCAAAATTTTCCTCCAATCATAGGCATGTATAGCTTTATTGCACATGTTAAAATTTGGCAAACCTTTGTCTTTCACAGTGAAGTACTTCCAAAGTGTATCAAAGTTGTGAACTTTTGCTACGTAAAACCACAGTGCATGTTAGCCTTTAGTTAGAGTAACATGCATGCGAGTATTTTGTGAAGGAGTTAGTGTGTGAATACTATGATTGTGGTGTGTGATATTTACACGCTAGTGTAGTGGTTGTCCTGACGAAGAAACGGGTTACGTCTCGAAACCGGTAGACAAAAAAGTAATTTTAGTGGTTGTATACTAACATAAATAACATTTTGTTAAACCACAATTCGACTACTGGAACAACCAAAATATTTTATTTAATTTCACGGACGTTACATTGCGTAAACCGGCCAGAAAATGACACTAATCCTTCAACAAAAATAGATTTCGTGTTGTAAATTGAGAAATACGTTATTCCGGATAGCAGATAAGATCCAAAAGTGTGCACATGTCGATTAATAATACTTACTAAATTGCACCTACTTATATAAATATTTTTTTTGCTGATAACCTTCATTCATTGATTCGTTTAATCTTTTATTTCGCAACTTTTAAGTGTCCCGTTTGATATTGATGTGATAAATTAATTTATTTTTAGTTTATTATTTCCAAATCGGAAGATTATTTTTATAACCCAATTTACGTCCATTGAAATGTGAATGGATTAGTTAATTTGGATGGGATTATTTTCAATTGCGTTCTAATTCTACATTTCGTCAACAGGCTAGGTCGCAATTTTGATCTTTTTATAGCCGAGACATCAACAAACCTTGGACTATTTACTCTATTATATTCTACGAAAAAACTCTTGGGGAGGCGTTTTTACCCCATGCCCTAGGGAATGACGACTTGCTAAAGCATCCAAAATATTGTTGTATCAATTATTGTTTTTGGTGCGTACCTAATGGCTTAATTATGTTACGTCAGAAATGCCAGTGGTGTGCTCTGAGTCGGCTCGTTTAGCAAACTCGGCAGCTGCCCATTGGCTACGGAGGGAGCTCACGTGTGTCGCGTCATCGCCGGAACGGTAAATTACGTACTTAATTCCGTAAAATCATTTTGGGAATTTGTCTGATTGGAACATATTGGTACACTTAAGTTATGCTATTTTTTCTTAGTAAATTATTTTTTCAAAATGGAAAAATAGGTCTTGGGGACAAAAGTAGGTATTTGTGTAAATCTTATTTATTTATGTATAACATTTTTGCGAAATCAAAAAGAATATTAACATTTTTTACCCACGGAAACAGCATTTATTTGTGGTTAAGAAGAATTTTAATTCAAAAGTGAATGCAAATATTAATTATAGAGTATGCAAATATTAATTATCTTTTAAATTAAATGAAAGCTTCTTGAGAAAGTGTTTGAAGTTAAATTATTTCCCTTTCAAATATCACAGAGACTTGGAGTCTCAGAAGAAAATTTACGTAAATTTGTACACGTGCAGCGGAAATCTATTTTAATTTTTTATCGCGCATAATACTTTGAAAGTCATACCAGTTTTTTTTTTTAATTATTGATCTGTTTACGTAATGTGAATTTCCTGCCAGCGTCTCGGTCTACCACACCAACATATAGAGCCAATAATTTCCACCCTTACAGGAGACACAGGTGACGTCACTTACTCAAACGCTTTCCATTCTAGTGCTATTTTTTTAGATTAAGAATCGACCTCACGTTTAGCGCAATAATATATTTCTTCAATTAATTACAGCATGTTTATGTAAGAACTCAATATCCTTAGTTTGTCAGACAGAAGGACATTAATAGACTTAATATTTCTGAATAAAATTATCAATTCTCAAATTGGCAGCCCTGATTTTCTCTCTAAAGTATTTCTTAGTTCCATTGTCACCGCGTTCTAAATATATATTTTGTTACGATAATACGAGAACAAACTACCACATACACTCATCACTGCCAAGACTACACAAACTGGGCTTGTAAATGTATTCCATGACAGCTTAGAAACATGCAGCTGATTCTGAGACAGTGGTAGTTTTTTATATGAAAATCTGCTAATTTATTACTTGTAGTTTTGTTGCCTCTTTCATTTTTACGGTCCCTACGTAAACTAAGATACAAAAATTACAAGAGAGCTGTTTGAAGTTTGGCTTCACATACAAAATGTTTGTTTTTTTTACTCAGAAAGAATTAGATTTTTTCCGAAATTTTCTTGTTTAACTTTGTGAAAGGCTATTTTAAAAATTATAACTTTGTTTACTTTCACTTTTTGTTTATAACGATTACAACGTTTTCGGTGCTAACGCGTCATCTTCAGTAATGTTATTAATGCTAAACTTAAGACTAAGACGGCGTGAGGAGTGGGGTGGAAATTAAGAGTCTGGTGGGTACGTGGGCGTGGTCATTAGGCGCAGAAGAGGGGACGTAATGGATAGAGTTTGAATATTGATGGCATTTATTAAACAGAACTCATTTTTCTACAAGTACTCCCTAAATTTTTAGACGTACATCAAGAATTTTTTAAATACCTGCAATCAAATCAACCTTTACAAAATATACCATAATACATCCCCTCTTCCCTCTTCCTACCCCTGTTTCCTCTGAAATTATTCAACTGTTATATTTTTTACATAACTTTTTTGTTTTACTTGCTATTACTTTGTTAATCTTATATATATAAAATAAGCTTAATAATCGCACAGATTCACCTGAAATTCCATATTCGATACACTTTAATGTCCCGCAGAGACGAACAAGAGTACCACGCCTTTTCCACTTAAATCATTGGAGAACAAACTACGGTCAAAACTGTATTATTAACAGAGTTCTAGATATCTATGACACGGCCTTTGCAGATCTCGATATTTTATATTTAGTTTTTTTCTTATTTTTTTTATCGATCCTAGTATAATACTCTTGTATATATGTGTTTTCTTGTAATTGGCCCAAGGCTCTGTACATCAATAATTGTTTTTTTTTCAAGATTTATTAATTGTATGGCTGTAAGAAAACCAATAAATGAAAAATATAATATTATTATCATCCTCACTAGTGATAATTGTAGAAGAATAATGAACTGCCTCAATTTTTTTGTTTTTCCTCGTATTGTTTTTCAACTTACTACCAATAAGCTGTCTGAATGAATATCTCAAATGAAATTTAATAAAATGTACTAATTTAAATTATTTTCCCTGGAAGAGTAATTTTATAATCCGGATTGATTTTGTGTCCCGTTTTGATATCCTAAATTTGTCTTTAGCGAGTCTGGCGTGGTTTAAATTTAATTGACGGCCCAAACTTTTCAATGTCGAAATGATAAAGACACGCCTCGGGGTGACAAGATTTTGCCAGAATTATTCCGTGAATCATAGTCGGGAGTAGCGGCTCTGTACTTCAAGAACTCAGTGCTCAGGGAGGGATATTTTGCTAAAATTACAATCATAATTATTATTGCGTGCGATAAGAGAATTTGAGCGTGCCTGGGGCTTTATTATTATTTTATACATATATTATATACAGGGTGTCTCACGGCTGATTCAAAAATATTCCAGCAACCATGATCTAATATTAATAGGTATATACAATGTCAAAGTTTGCATTTTTTTTTTTCAATATTTCTGATTTATTTTTTGCGAAAACCTGAACTACCATTACAGTTACTTTTATCGATTGTAAAAAATTCATTCGCTTTAATACAAGTCGAATAAAATGATAAAAACTTTGAAAGTGTTGAAAATACAATTTTTTTACAGCTGAAATCCATACTGCTGTTGTATTTTAGGACATAACTATTTAATTTAATAACAGTAATATTTGTGATGCGTAATTATTATTTCGCTAGCTATAACCCGTCAGAAATGACGTACTTGATGTTGCGATATACGTTAGTAATGGACTTTGCTTCTTATACCTCATTATTGTTTTAGCCATCTGGTAACGTTGGCGACTCGGACATTGTTACATAGATAATTATATATCATTCTGATTAATGATTAATCCCAGTGACATATGGAAGAACTTATTGGTTTTAATTTTCTTGAAACTGAAATATTAAAAAAAAATCTAATTCAGAGTAGTTTGTTAAAAAATCTTAAAGTTTATGTTTTCAATTATTTAGTAAAAATTTTGTAATCACCCTAATTTTTAAAACGGGATGAGATCAGCTATCATACTAATTTAGAAAACGGATTGAGATCAGCTATTAGATAGGAAGTTACGGACGGACATTCGAAATTATCATTGTTGGGCATTGGAGATAACAATAAGTTTTCCAGGTAAACACTTAAATCTATTGGCGTTTTAAGAAGTTGGTTGTTAAAAAGTGTTCGTGATATTTCATTAATATGGAAGACGATGCAGTTCATTAAAAAGAACTAGGGCCTATATTGTAACGAGATGCTAAAAAGAATTACGTACTCCTGTGTCACTTGTCACAACACTATCGAATAATCGAGAATGGCCTAGGGTAATCTACAATCTTCGAGAAATAACTGAAATATACTAGAAACGCCTAGAAAAGCCTAGAAGCCACGAGAATCTAGAACAATCCACAAAGTATGAAAGTATGTAACAGCATTTTCGGATATAAATAAGACCGGCGCGGAGTTGTTCTTTTCACGTTGACAGTTGAAATCGACCGCGCAGGTGCGCAGGACGACGCCCAATGTGGCCAGTCCTGAAATTTCGAAGCGATAAGTCAAGCGAATATTCGAGCGAAGTTCTTACATAAAAGGCGAAATAAACTGGAGCGATTACTGCCAACGAAAACTGGATGGGATTTTCAAGTGAATGTTAAATAAAGTGTATCCAGCGATAATAAAGTGTTTAATTACGAGTGATATATTGCAAAATAGTGTAATTTAAAGAATAGCGTACGATATTTAAAAAGTTTTACAAGACAAGTGGGATAATAAATTTGCGGGCGCAACCAATTACAATTCCAGTATCTCAAAAAGTGTCCTGGTAGTCCAATGACGTCATATTGCATCTTTTAATTTAATCATGGTTGATAAATAATCAATTAACGATTCTGCTTGTGTTCGCAGCCTCGACTTTTTTTTCTTTCCGCTGTAAAAGGACCACCGCCTTGTACGGGTGTCGCTCACCGTCCGCGTAACGAATCACACCTTTTGAGAACGTCGCAGTCTTTTAGGGAGAGGCCAGGTTTGGCGCTACCGCCGTTTTGCGCCCGGCGACAGCTTGAAATAAAACAAATTAATTAATGACGCAACGATCTCGTGATTGTTAGGACAATCAATGTACGTGATAAGGTCTCGTGCGCTAGGAATATACTCTATTCAGCGCTTGCACTCGTGTGACCACCCTCCGCTGAAAATACTGATAATTTTGATATTTTTTAATTTAACACGAAGATATTCCTTACTAACTTATGCAGGCTTATATACAAGCAGGGTGCCTCATAGCTAATAGCAAAAACTTTATAGGTGGATTCTGGTCTTGATAATGAGTGGAAAATGTTTAAGCAACCATTACGTAATGTTAAAGTTATGCAATACCAAAGTTTGTATTTTTTTTTCAATATTTCTGGCTTATTTTTCGCAGAAAGTTGAAGTATCAATTCAGTAACTTGTATCAATTATGAAAAACTCATTCGCTTTAATACAAGCCCAATAAAATGACAAAAACCTTGCAAAAATTGAAAATATGTATTTTTTTAACACGGTTTTCATTATTTTATTTGATTTGTATTGAAGCGAATGAATTTTTCATAATCGATACAAGTTACTGTAATGATAGTTCAACTTTTTGTAAAAAAAAGTTAGAAATATTGAGAAAAAAAAATGCACACATTGATATTTCATGTCTCCATAACTATTGCTATTTAGGTCATGGTTGCTTTAACATTTTCGACTCATTACAAAGGCAGGAATTCTTCAAAATTTTGGTACTAGCTATGAAACGCCCTGTATAAGAAGAAACAGTGTTCTCTTCCATTCTGAAAAAAATCGCGGTTTTTTGTGGTGTGCTTTCTGTAATTCAAATAAGTTTTACTTCAATTAAAATTATGTTTTTTCTATCAAATAAACAAACTAAATAGGCGGTTTACCTAGAACAGGCCTAGCCTAAGTGGTAAATCGCCAAATTATATTCTGAATATATTTTTCGATATTGGGCTGTTAATTTTTAGTTATTGTCAATTATTTACAGATAGATAATATACAAATATTGGTTTAACAAAATAATTATTTAATATGAAATATTACACAACAAGAACCAAGACAGTGTTTGCCAAATTGAAAGAATATTTGTCATATTTTCCCTAAATACCTAATTAAAGAAAACTAAATCAGAATCTAATGATACTTGTTTGGAAACATAAGCTTGTTGTTACAGTATTATTTATTTTGAATTTTTATGGACCTTATAAAGTAAGTAAAGTCTTTCGAGGAAGAGAGGAAGAGCACATGGATAAACCGGATGTTATAATAAATTCTACGAAGAATATGAGATGCATGTACATATATTGCATCATGTATGCATATTAATTCATGAAGATGACGCTTAAATGGTAGGATTTATTGTTTCTCTTTGGTTTGTTGGAAGTGCATGCAAATGCATGTTCTGCTTTTATAGTATTGAAGATAACAAGCCAATATATCTCTGAAACTTCCGGTAGCAGTGCGGGACTGCAACCCGAGATTGTTTTGAAAGATATCTCGCAATGCAATAAATTCTTGATTATTCGTACAAAAAATTTAATAAACGAAATGTTTTTGTTCTCTTAGGCCCGAATTCAAAGTTAATACTTAGATGATTTAAAGGTTAAGGTACGCCTTAAAAGCGGCGGTACGGCCTTTTTCAGTACAAAATAACACTATCATCTAAGTATTGACTCTGAATTCGGATCTCGCAGTGCAAACGGTTAATCCAGATAACAAAGCCGTAAATGCGTGTGATTCTTTATGATATGGATTTGTTTTACATGGGTAAAATATAAAATATTGTATTGTAAAAGTAAGAATGTAACGAGTAGATATTTTACAAAAGAAAAAAAAATTGAGAATCCAAGATACGTTGTCCACGACCTGTTTGCCACGCATTCTCCAATTTTTCGGACGCTGCCCTCCAAGAAGATGACACTTAAAATGACCGGAAACGTTTAAGGTCGCAGAGAAAATGGGCTAACTCCAACACGATGTTCAGGTCTGATCTTCAGTCTGATCAGATCAAAGGCGATACTAGCTAACCTATTGCAAAAGCTCTCCTAACTGCGGGATGCGAAAATTTATTATTTATATTAATTTAACGGGCAAGGGAAGAGATGCTCCTGTTCTGTTGGAATCACGCTCGCATAAAAAAAACTAATTATTCTACATGGTGTTTAGGGTCATTTTTTTTATGTACCAAATTTTTCCAAAAAATCTCTTCGTAAGTTAGGCTTTCATTCACACTTATCTCAAATTATTCTAACCTTTAAAGTCTTCTAAAATATCTTATATGGCTATCCTACACATAAGTACATCGCTGCATTAGTATCTCAGTAAATGATAATGTACGTTTTTGACACATTTACTGTGTACATAAAAAATTCAATTATTGTAAAATACTTTAAAATAAATAGCCGAAATCTTGACACACGTTTATATATACCTTAAAGATTCACCATATAATAAACACACACAAAAGTTTTCGCTGCGAAGAAAGATAGAGGCGAATCCTCCAGATAGTCAAGTTCACAAAGAGAAGAAGTCTGGTCAAGAAGTCAAGTCATTAATTTATTTACGCATACACTATTTTAAAAATTATAAATTAATAGATTAAATGTATTTACAACATGTTAGCTTAATACAAAGTGGCCAAGCAGAATAATAGGCTGTTTGAGAACAGTTGTCTATGTATGCACCTTTATGTACGTATGTATGTAGTTGCCATGTGTGCAGTCGTCATGGAATCAATTGAGATTTATGCATATTTTCTTTAATACAGTGGAATCGGGATATTGTGATCGCCGATAATGTTATAAATCAATTATCAGTTAGATATTGTTATCATAATCAGACGGTCCCAAAACCTTGAGATCGAAATTATTTTATAATCCACCTTTTATAATCAAACTTGGGGTTTTGTTATCAATTTTGATGATTATGCGCTTCGATAGAAAAAAACCACAGAAGATTGTAAATCTGAAGATGGAGGAATGAAATGTCTGACAATAATTTTTATTAAATTAAGTAGGATGGTATTATACATACGTTTACGGGGTGCACGAAGAGACAGTGTGTGTGTTAGTGTCAATAGGTTCAGTGCTTTGGTTATTTGATGAAAAAAATATTTTTATCTATTGTTCGTAGAATTCATTATTATTTGGTTCTCTCTGTGATTCTGTCGCATTTATATTTATTTAACTTGTGATCATTTTTGATGTATTTCTGCCCTACTAAGCTAAAAAGCAGTACCTCCATTAAACAAATTACTGAGAAAATCAAGGAAATGTGAATGGAGCAATTTATATCATTCAAATTCTAAAAAATATTGTAATTGTGTTCTATAACGCCACTCTGGGACAGGCGTAGCCTAGTAGTGGCATAATCCACAAATTTAACAAAAAAAAAATTGTAATTTATCTTAATTTTATTGTTAAATTAGTATTATGTACCTTTATTTGTAAACAAGGATTTTTTGAAATAAATAAGAAAAATAAAAATATAAAATGGATATTAATTTATTTTTCGCTCATTCAATAGATATTGAATTAATACAGATAAAAAATATTATTTTATTATCATTTAAGGTATTTTTATATACTTTAAATCTTAAAACTGCAAATAAGCTACATGTTACATACCCCAGATGGACATACTGCAAATTAAAAAAAATTTTGACAAAATAAAATATTTTAATATTTTTGTGGAAATACGGCAAACAAGCTTATTAGAAAGGTAAAATATGACCCCACAACCACAAAAAAAACATTTAAAAAAAGTATGGATTTACTGCCTTTTAGCTTAGTGGGGCAGATTTGTATGAGATGATTGTTGACTTATTTTTTTTTTGTTGACATTTATCATTTAGTTGCTGGGATATTGATTTTATTTTTTATTTACCACTTGATATTATCAGCCGGTTATTGCTGCCAATAGTCACAGATCACACAGTGATCACAATAGGAGGATTCTACTGCAGTGAATTTAATTGAAAATGAATCAGTTATCTTTTATCCCGCCGGCCGCAGTTTGCCATCCCCCGGCGCACCTGTCGGGCGGTTCGCCTCCCGGATGCACCGCGCGGTCAGCGGCTGGCGGGACGGGGAGAGAGGGGTCGATGACACCGTTTCGCGAGCGGTCACCGCGCGTCTCCTCACCTTCGCGCCGCTCAGCTGCCGGCGACAGGTGACAGGAGCGGGCTCCTGTGCTTGCGCGCGCGTCTCCCCCGCTGCACTTCGATAACGGACCGTCGCGAAAATTTGCGCGAACAAACGACCAAACTTAAAGTTGGCCGGTTTCGGATACGAGATGTGTGTCGTTCACTATATATATAGATCCACGCATGTACGGGGTTATTTGGAAAATATTAATAACTTCGCAGGACTATACTTCTGCCTTGATTATGAGTCGAAAATGTTCAAGCAGCCATGGCCTAATACCAATAATTACGGAGTTATGCGACATCAAAGTTTGCAAATTTTTTCAGTATTTCTGACTTATTTTTTATAAAGCGTTGGACTATCATTACAGTACTTATATCGAATACGAAAAATTCATTTATTATATTTATTTTTTATGTAAATAATTATTAACATAACATTAACATAAAAAAAGTATAAGTTACTGTAATGATAGTTCAAGGTTTTGTAAAAAATAAGTCAGAAATATTTTTAAAAAAGTGCATACTTCGATATTGCGTCATGGCTGCTGAACATTTCCGACTCGTGATCAAGGCAGGAATATAGCCCTGCGTGGTTATTAATGTTTTAAAATAACCCTGTAAATGTACAATGGAAATAGTTTTTATACAACAGAATACTTTTTTTCAACCTGAATCGAACCTAAAACCCTCGGTGTAAGAAGTCAATATTACGCCCAGTAAGTAGGCTACGAGGGCCTATCATGGCAGTATTACGAGTTGCCAGAGTAATATATTTACACGTTAGATTGAGAGTTCGATCCTCGCATAGGAAGACCGCCAAGAATTTTTCATTGTTTATTTAATACAAACGCTTAGCTTGAATAGGATGTCACGTAGCTAGTAGAAAAAACTTTGGGGGAGTCTTCCTCATTCAATTTTAAATAGGAAATATTCTTTACACTTTATGTGAAATGTCAACCGCTAAAGAGATGAGCGGTATCATTTTTGTTGCATTTCTTTTTTTACATTATTTCTGATCTATCTTCTGTAAAAACGTTGGAGTATCGTAAATATATCATAATCATGGTCACGATAAATAAAATACCACACTTTTGTCAAAAGCAATTTTTTTGTGTATTCGTTTTTAAATGTGTAAAATATGTAATCTGGTAAAAGCTTGTTTCTTAAACCATTACTTGTGTCTCTTATTCCATCAAAGCAATTCCTCGTATTCTATTTATTGTTAAGAATCTAGATATTATGCAGTTTTTTGCCTCCCCTGTAAAATCTGTAATATGTGGCTTAGGAGGTATTATTTTATAACGAGCGATATGTTATTTATTAAGTATTAAAAATTCATTCCCTTTTACACAAGTAAATTAAAATAATTAAAACCGTTCAGAAACTCGAAGTAGATTTTTTTGCGGCATTTTAATAATTTTATTTGACTATTTATCGAATACGAAAATTCATTCGCTTTGATATAAGTCAAACAGAATTATTAAAATAACAAATAAAATGTTTTGATACGAGTAAAAAAATTCTGCAAAAAATCCGGTTCAATTTTCTCGAATTATTTTATTTTATTTGTGTCGAAGAGAATGAATTTTCAATATTCGATATAAATTACTTTGATTATAGTCTAACGTTTTATAAAAGATAAGTCAGAAATATTAAAAAAGATGCAAACTTTGGAAATGTCCTTAGGTTTTCACGGCCGTTCAGAATCTTCTGTGTATAGTTTTCTGGGATATTCTGCCGTGTACATGTGACCTCTCTGGCCAACGTTTCGGATCCCATTGCAGGGTCCATCATCAGGGCTGATGTGATCCGAAACGTTGGCCAGAGAGGTCACATGTACACGGCAGAATATCCCAGAAAACTATACACAGAAGAACATGCAAACTTTGGTGTCGCTAATCTTCTTAACTGTTGACTTTAAGCCAAAATGTAAAGAATATTTTCTATTCAAAATTGAATGAAGAAGACTCCGCCGAAATTTTTGCTGTTTGCTTCGATTTCCTGTACAAGATTAACTTGGCGGAATATCTCTTGGCTTGTAATGGAAGACATGACACAGCCGGTGAGTGCAATTCGCTGGTGAACTATTTTAATTCGGCCTGGTGCACTCGCCGGTCAGCGGCGGGACGGAGAAGCACGTCCGCCTTCCCGGAATTCCTCGTTGTGGATTCTGAACTCCCGAACGGTTTCCTGGATCTGTTTGGCCGGAACAAAAGTGTTGCCGCTCTCGGGGGGAGAATAATTCGATAATTTCTCGCTTCGATCGAAATTTATCGAGTAATGTAAAATTTCCCGTTTATTTTGTTGTATACAACGGAATGAATTAATAATCAAACTCTTTTTTTTTTCAATTGATTCAGCAACACTAGATTGACATTTAAAAAAAATATTGATTATATTCTTTGTATGTATCTACTTTTATTTGATTAATTACACCGACATGTTTCAGAAAAAACCTTTCAATTTTAATTTTTCAAATAATTTAGAAAAACAAGAAACAAAAGACATTTCATTCTGATATTTTGACAGTTATACAACACCCTGACGATGGAAAGGTTTTTCTGAAACATGTTGGTGTAATTAATCAAATAAAACAAATAGATATATATAAATAATATAATAAATATTTTTTAATAATTTAACTCCTACTTAGTTTCGGTAACCATTCTTTTAATTTATTTCCGACTAATTACCTGCTATATTTATTTCACAATTTCCCCTAATTCTCAGGATGGCGAGATTGTTTTAAGATGTATTATAGATGTCTCATAAAGACGAAGTTATATTTTTATACGGGAAAGTATGTATAGAAGTTTTTTTGGGTGTTCATAGGCCTTACGACCTATTGTACAGCTGGCTTCCATCCATCAAATTTTTGGAAGTTGTCTTTATATTCAACTCACATTTCTATCAGAAGTATTGCCTTTATTTCAATATTTTAACATTATTAATTTACTCGTTTATTGTAAAAAAAAAATACAAATGCCTAATTAATTGCCAAGCTTTTTTAATGCCTTAAAATCATTAATCAAGATATATTATAGATGTCTCATAGAGACAAAACAATTTTTTAATATGGGAAAGCAGGTGTGAAAGTTTTTTTTTGGTTGTTTATACGGCTTACGACCTATCGTACTGCTGGCTTAAATGATCACTTTTACACAATCTAACTTTGACCAATTCGTTACATTGTGTAAAGTGATTATTTAATCCAGCCGTACGATATGTGTTAAGCCCTATAAATACTCGAAAAAACTTTTATACCTACATTCTCATATAAAAAATAGCTTCGTCTCTATGAGACATATCGAGGTCAAAAGGGCGTTAGTGATTATTTCGAACTGTCAATCTGATTTTGTCAATGTTTCTTTTATTATTAAACGATTTACATATTTTTTTTATCCAATTTATGGAAATCATTAAATAATAAAATATATATTTACAAAACATTATTTTGCTCTTCTGTAAAGTTCGAAATAACGCCCTTTTGGCTTTCTATCCTCGAATGTATCTAGGTTTAATAAAAAAAAAACATCCAAATTAGCGAGTGCAACATTCTAAACATTAATACTACAAAGTCGCAGCGCGTCCATCAGTCTCGTCGCCTTGGAGTAACTCGACATTTAATAATTTGCATATGTTAACACAAATGGCCTAAAAATATAACGGTACAAGTGACATTTCATCGCGAGACGAGTTGAGGGTACAGTTATGCAGAAGAACCCGATTAGACTAACCCGCCCGGCCCAGAGAGGCTGCGGCGACAGCGGCGACCGGCGCCATCTGTCGCCGCGGCTGCAGCGGGTGATACTTTTCGCTGCGAACGCAGCCGAGGCGAATGCAACGCCACCGAACCTCGTTACTTTTAATCTAAATAATTTGATGAAGAATCAGACGTATCATCGTCGGTCGTCGCGAAACCGGATGGCGTTAAAAACCCACAAAGTCATTGCTTCGAATATTAAATGCCCCGCAGGAATAATCCAAGAATATGGTCCCGTTGTTCATACAATGAAAATAAGTATTTCACTATATAATTTAGTGTCCTGTTAATTTAATCTAACCAAAATAATCGTAATCTAAATTAAACAAACCAAACCTAATAACCTAACCCAACCAAACCTAATAACCTAACCAAACCAAACCTAATAACCTAACCTAACCTCATATATCGCCTATGAAATGTCAAAATATGCAGTGCATTTTTCGAAACTTTAAAGTGTAATATCTTATTTAATACTTACTTTTTAAACGTAAATTATCTTTCATTTTGTTATTAGCATATTCCATAATATAGTGAAATAATCATTTTCGTTGCATATACAATGGGACCATTATCTTGGATTTAGCCTGCCCCGTATCTCGCTCTGCCGTCTTCGACATACGACATTATACAAATGATTGCATTTAATATAAGTTTTGTTTCATGACTGACCATTTTTAGAGAAAATTGACTATTCCTAAAACTTATTTTATATTTGTTTGAGTATAGTAGTTCCAGAATGTGACCTTTAATCTCTAACCGTTACCCAAGCCTGCAACCAAGGCCCGGTTGCATCAAGTTGGATTAAAGTAAAAGTTCGTTTAAAGCATGGATTCTTGCGTCCTCCACCAACGAAACGATCCGTTTCCGTAAAAATCTATGCTTTGAACGAACTTTTACTTTAATCCAACTTGAAACAACCGGGCCTAAGAATGCGCAGAGTTCGATGTTATATTTTTTCCATTACTTATGTATGCGCCGTTTTCTGAACTAACCAATATTGCTATTTCTGTATCTTGACAATTATTTATAAAACATTGTATTGGAGCCAATTTTGACATTTTAAGATAATTGGAAACAAAATTAATAATAAAGTAAAATAAAGATAATTGAACCAATATACCAGATAAATTAATAACATAATCATTCTTGGCACTACAACCCTTGGTGGGTCTTGGCCTCCTCAATTATTACATAAGATAATTACATAAGAACAAATTTGAAACAAAACATAAGAAGATAAAATAAACCAAAAAATTAAATATAAATGATAAAATTAAAACATAATTAAAAGGGAAATGAACAATAATCAGGACACTTTAAATTAAATAAATGTATATAATTCGTAGGGTACAAAACTAAATATCGTACTATCGTGAAGTATTAAACAGATTTTTATTAAAATTTTGAATATTAAAATCATAACAAAACTAGAGAAACGAAAACCTCACTTTAGTACACATAAAAATTACTGAATGTGTGGGTCTGCACTAATCTCCCCACGCACTGGAATAAAAAGAAATAAATGTGTTCTGCGTATCTTTTTGTGCGTATTAGGATAATTAAAATAATGAAATTTCAAACGAGCACCTATATGTATTTTAATTTTTATTGACATTAAAAATTAGTCTGTAATTTTAAAGTTTTTCACTCGCCGGTTTATAAAATTTTTTACACAACTGACTTCTAAATTCAGTTTAATAATGAGCAAAAATAGATATTCTGTTTCTCATTCGTGGAAATATTTTACTCTACCCTGACTGAGAAGCGGTCGCTTTAACCGCATCAAAAGATAAATCCACAGTTCTGTCTTTTTTATGTGGTTCGAATAATAAGCAGATAACGAAAAAATAAATCGACATTATTTCAGTTCTGTCCTGACTATGAATTCTAATCAGTGGGCATTTAAATTATTGAAGGAGTAACACGACTTTTAAATATTCAAAAAAATATTTTTTTTTTACTTTTTCTTACAACTTGAAGAATAATTTGAATCACCTCACATTCAAAAATTCCAAAAATTTGCTAAGTTTTAACAGTTTACAGTTAGCGTTGTAGGTGAATTTTTAAACGAAACTCATTATTATTCTTTTGCGTTTTTCTCGAAACTCTCCTTTTCAGACTAGTGGAGAAAATATATCAAAAACTATTGGTCGGATTTTTTTTTAATTTTTCACGTATATATATATTACTAGTGACAGTGTACCTACAGAGTTATTTGGGAAAAATTAATAACCTCGCATGACTATATTCCTGCCTTGATTGTGAGTCTAAAATGTTCAAGCAGCCATGACCTAATATCAAAAGTTATGGAGTTATAATAATAGTTCAACGTTTTGCCAAAAGAAGTCAGAAATATTGAAAAAAATGTAAACCTTGATATTGCTTATCTCCATAACTATTGATATGAGGTCATGTTTTTTTTTAAACATTTTCGACTCATTATCAAGGCGGAATTCCACCTGTAAAGTCTTTGCTACTAGCTATGAGACATCTGTATAAATGCGTGTGTCAGGAGAGAAGTGTAACTTTGTATATAAGAATTTAATGAAAATGTAGTCTTCTCAATATTCTATCTACTACAGGACGAACTGATTTAAAATACGATTGTACCGAGATTGTGTGCAAATCACAATGAATTCTCTCCCACGAGGACTTGCTTCACGTGTTCAGAAGGAAATGAAAAATAAATGTGCTCCCTTCTACTCCTCTTCCCCTCCACTTCCCTTTCCGCCGTACGTATGATATTTTGTAAGCACAATTGTATTGGATTTATTTTATGAGAATTTTAAATTCAATTTTATAGAGAATTCTATTTCTGATTTTCCAGTATCCGTCTGTACGAAAACTTAATGCTAATAATGTAAGTTATCAAAATCCCTCAAGAAAATGTACATGTCTTAAGATACACTTATTTGCTAGTATTTACTACTATTTATCGTACGGTAAATTTGATCATGGAGTCATAAGAGAAAATACAAAATGTTACATTTAAGTAAAAAAAAATTCCAATTCCTTTGAGTCTACGATACTCTGAGTACTCTACAATGCGGCTAGACCGGCTAATCTACTTCTACAAGTACATCAGCTCTATTTTTTTCACTTTTACTGACTACCTCAATGGCTACTCATTGGTTTACTTTTTTTATATGAATTCGAAATGTTAAAAAAGTCTATAAAAGTCTAAAAACTCTAAACATTTTACCTGATATTACAGTAGTTAGTACGTCATTCA
>JADDOH010003379.1:0-48583 GCA_016648135.1 Agrypnia vestita | reverse complement strand
TCTGCTTATATATCAAATCATAATGATCCAGGAACAGGCACCATTGCCGGGAGATGCCTTCTTTTTAAAAATTTTTTTTCTTCTTTCCCTTGGTTAACCCACGTTTGACACCAATACTTTCCCTGGCAGGAAATATGAATATTAAGTATGCGTTCCATAACCATATGGCCTCCGGCTGTCTCTCCTTATCTAATTTTTCTTTTACGGCAGACCGCTACCATGCAATAAACAACGTACCACCTCGCTCGCCCTTCCTCACTAAACGATATTTCGAATTTTCATAGAAACGACCACAACCTTTTATGCCACTCAGGTGTGTGTCTCCGCGATCATTTCTTTCGGAAATACCTTTCTTGCTTTTCCCCAGAGGACATGAAGGTTATTTAACTTCTGAACTGGGAATGGATCTCTTAATATTTTTAAACAATCAACGATGTACCACATCACCCACCTCTCCTCACGGAACTCGATATTTCGAATTTTCATAGAAACGACCACAACCTTTTATGCCACTCAGGTGTATGTCTCCGCGATCATTTCTTTCGGAAATACTTTTCTGGTCTTTTCTTCCGAGGACATAAAGGCTCACAAGCTTGCTGAGCCAAGATCGGTTTACCGAACCCCATATATAACCAAGAAAATTTTTATTAGCAACAGAGCATCGGTCATTACCAAGAGTGTTCGCTTGTCTCTAGTCGTTTTCAACTTACCATAGCTATCTACCCAAAGGTATGTTCATCACAAAAAAAAATAATAAAGAAAATAAACGCCACACTTAGCCCCCCCCCTGCATGATTACGGCGAATGCGATGAATTAGGATAGTATATCTGAGTTTGTTTGAATGACATGGCCGTGCAAGTAGAATGAATAAATGCGTTAGTATGAGTCAAAACCCCCCCCGCGACTTGAAGGCAACTGACCAAGCGATATTCTTGAACGCTACCACTCACTACCTTTTAAAAAGGGATCACCCTATTTGTGGTAGCCCTGATCCACCATGTGGTCGAGCAGAGACCGCGCGAAAGTGAACAACGAGTTCAATACGAATTGACGCCCTACCATTAACGGCGCCCTGGGAATTACCGGACGTGACAAATGCAGGACGAGGACCCCAGCCTTAAGCACATCATCCAACTGTCGAAAACAAGGCAGGCTTTACTTACACAGGGTGTACCGCGATCCGAAGTATATACCACTAAAGTTGATAAGTTAAATTAAGATTTAGACCTTGCACTAAGCAAAAAATCCCAGGGCCGCCACTATGTATATAAATAGACACGTCCACCCGCTAGGTCGTTAGTTTTTATGTGTTAAGTTTTTTTTTGTATTTCGCTATTTTTTAGGTCACGGTAGTTATCTTCACGAACAAATTGTGTATCGCTTTTTCCCAAAAAAGCTATAATGTTTTTTATATATAATTTTTTTTATCGCTTATTTCGGTACGCCTGTTACCATCACGCCATGGTAACGGAGGCTGTCCCGTTGTTCATTTCTAAAATTCGTTTTGAAAATTCACATGTTACAAAAACTATTTTTTTATATGTAAAAATTTTTTTTATCGCCTATTTCGGTACGCATGTTACCATCACACCATGGTAACGGGGCTGTCCCGTTGTTCATTTCCAAAATTCGTTTTGAAAATTCACATGTTACAAAAGAACTATTTTTTATATGTATAAGATTTTTTATCACTTATTTCGGTACGCCTGTTACCATCACACCATGGTAACGGGGCTGTCCCGTTGTTCATTTCCAAAATTCATTTTGAAAATTCACATGTTACCGCCTAATTTTTTTATATATAAATTTTTTTTATCGCTTATTCCAGTACGCCTGTTACCATTATACCATGGTAACGGGACTGTCACTGTTCACCTGAACCTGTGAGGACAAAATTTTTTTGTAAGGATCACGTAGGCTCTGACGCGAAGCGGAGTCGCGTGACACCCCTATGGAATGTTCATCACAAGCCATGTCTTGTATTGAGCCTTGTATGGACCTGACGAATCAAAATTAGGTCAGCCAGGGTGACGACCCTGAGGTGCTTCGACCTATCCGGGAGTCGGGCCGGTTTGTATCGGCGCTATTGAACACGATAGGTGGTCTTCACACCTGATAATTAATTGAAGTTGGTATTATAAAAAGGGACTGGTTCCTAGGGCGACTTCGCCAGTGTCCCGACTACTGAAGCACAGGTGGCCGACAACTGACGCATAGATAGCCGACCACTGGCAAAAGGCCATTTTTCATAAAAAATATTATTTTTAATTTAACCCGGCGAACAATTCCGCCTACTAGAACCTTGTAACATTGACAAATCTGCCGTATAGAGCCTACCACTCGCATATTACGATAATTTCCATGATTTTTTTTGTAAACACTGACAATCCGTACTCTGTCATGGAGTATCCTCACTCAATGTTGAACTAAGGGTTTACAAACAAGATCCTTAGTGGTACACCGTAAGGCCTGGATTCCCTATATAATTATTAATTTACCAATGAATCCTTTTTTTTGTTTGTTTTTTTTTATACTACCTGATAAGGGAATGTGTAATGCTTCCTTTTAGACAGAAAGGAAGTATTACTATTCTGTCGTAACAAAATAAATATAAATAAGTAAATATTACATATTCCGTCGTAACCATGAAAATACCCGAAATCGCACACGCCGAGCGAGGCGGCCGGAGCCAGGGCGCGAAGGTTATACACACAGGCTTACGAGTCACACACACTATGATAGTATCCCTGTCAACCGCCCTCGCGGGGCCTCCGAGCAGGAGACGGAAGGCGTGCCGCAGCAGGCCGCGCTGCCATACCCTTGGAGCGACTGTACCGGCGCGTGACCCCCCCCGCACCCTCTTCCGCTAGCCTTCCGTCCTAATATAGGATAGCTGCGCGCCCGCCGAGGCAGTCATCACCAGTCATCATCCGGGAACCGAGCTCTGAGGTGCGTCTGCTACGCCGCCCGCCCTAAGCAAATTACGGCCGCCATTTGCATAAAAGTAACGATGTCGGAATTGTTTGTTGTTATTTTTCAAATGTGAGCCAATAACATACCTCTCGCCGTGTTACAAAGCTAAACCGTGTGTTCAAATGATTTAAACGCAAATAATATACTTCCCGCCGTGTTATAAAGTTAAACAGTGTGTTCAACTAATTTAAACGCATATAGTAACGAGTTCGTCGTGTGAGACAATGTTGGTCTCGCAATAAATACATAATAATAATCGTTCTCTATGTTTTATAAACGACTAAGGGTGAAGTATACCAAAGTTAAAAAGTTCATCGCAAGCGCCTCGAGCGCCTTTTTCTAAAAATATAATACATTACTATTGGCGTCATGAACATTCCCCGCCAAAAAGGGGTATAATAAAAATAATCGTTTTCGTGCCCCTATTAAACAACGCCTGTTCTTTTAACTTTTTATAAAAATACCGTGCTCTTGGACTTCATAAGATTCAGCCGTCATTGGCGTCTTTTTCATCAACTTCGCCCCCCCCGCTCGGGCATTCCGATTGATCAGCTGAGGGAAGACCAACCGTCGGCCGCCTCCTACAGCTGGTCAGGGCTGCCAACCTTACTAAAGGTGGTCGATCCACTCAATACTCCGAAGAAAAAATTACAGGTTTCGAGTGTTTGTTTATATCTATACATAATTTACAGGAGCCAATTATGGCTAATCTCTAACATTCGCAAACTATTTACAAAAAGTTATCAAAAGGATAACCAAGTGACATTAATCGAACTCAAGTGATGTAACTTTAAAAATAGGAAACATAAAGTCTGTTCCAATCCCTGTTCATATTTATCCATACATCCCATGAGCCTCTACTGGGCCGACCTCTGGAAGCTTAACTATATGTAAATTAATATTCTGTAGTGGACCCGACTGAGATTAAATTTCGTTATAGTGATCAGGTTAAAAACATCTTAAAGAACAAAAAACCTTAGAAGAGGTTCAAGAGTTTGTTAGTATTTATACTTAATCTCCTTATGAGAGCTCCCACTCAACCTCCATTTGGTAATAAACAAATATTTTTTATTTATATATAAAATTATAAAGGAGCATCAATTTTGACTTTAGTAGCCACCAGGGTCATACTTGAAAATTCGGCGCTGTGTTTTTCTTAAACCTTTTACTATTGTATTTCATTGTCCCGTATGAAACCACGTTTATAAATTGTATAACATACTGTAGAATTTGTGCCTTATGAACTATTCTCTGTGTACTGAATTGACTGGATACCATCTCATTGTAATAAACCTCATGTAAAACCATACAGGCCCTGTTTTTATTTTACTTTCTCCATACTATTCCCCAACCAATCTGAAAGAAAGTAAAGGGAATGGACCACAACCACTGAAGCTTAGAATCCTGGTAAGATAACCCTGAGCGTTGGTTGGTCAGTTAGATCGTGTAGAAGCAATTCTGCATATGAGAGAACAAGTACGTTCTCGGCAACCGCGTTCAGTGGTTTATTGGTAAATTCGACATTTCACTATATAAACGTATACCAGAGGTAGTCCACAATACCTTACAAGTAGATTACTGCCTATAAGTAGAAAATGTTCCAATACCACTGTTCAAATATCAATAGTCGTGGAGATAAGTGACGTCTAAGTTTGAATTTTTTTCAATATTCCTAACTTGTCTTCTGTTAACCGTTGGACTTATCATGAATGTAATTTATATCGAATATTATAAATTCATTCGCATTAATAGGCTACATCACCCTGGAGCCCGAAAATTAGATGGAAATTTGGTGATTTTTTTACTTTTTCCTATTGGTACATATTATTTTTTACTTACGTTCTGTTCCCCATGAATTATTTATATTTATTTATTTTAAATTTAAAGTGTCCTAATTATTGTTCATTTCCCTTTTAAATATGTTTTGATTTTATCTTTTATATTTATTTTTTGGTTTATTCTATCTTCTTATCTTATTTATCTGGTATATTCGTTAAATTATCTTTATTTTACTCTATCACTAATTTGTTAAAGGTTTCTAATTATTGCTGTTTTCTTGTGTACCTGCTAATCATCGTTTATATATATTGTTCATTTCTATTGTTAATTTACTTTATACTGTTATTTTATATTATTTTACATTGCTACATTTTATTTAGTTACATTTGTTCATTTATCTTAAATATGTTTTATTTTTTTATTATTTTTTAACTATTTGTTGTAAAATGTGTTTTATGTTAGGTATATAAAAATCTTTTTAATTTTCTTGTACTGTAAAAGATCACTAGGGCGGCATTTATTAATAAATAAATAAATAAATATTAAATATAATAATAAATAAATACTATTGGGGAAGTTGGCAGAAGTGAAAACTTAAAACTATGTAATAGCTTAATCAAAAATTAAAATTTCATAATTTCTAAATCATTAACATTAGTCTAGTTTTCACATACATCTATAATAATAATGATGATATAATAATAATAATTGTCTTTATTCAGACATTTATAACATTTAAAATTTGCTTGTGACAAGTTAGACTGTCACACCATGGCAGTTCCGTCTGGCCTTTGGCAAAGGCCTCCTCCAATTTCTTCCATTCCTCCCTATCTTTTGCTATTCTGGTCCACGCGCCACCTGCTGTAGCCTTAATCTCATCCACCCATCTTCTAGAAGGCCTACCTCGTTTCTTTTTCTTGTCTCTTATGAACCAATACATAATTGTTTTTGGTCATTTCTCTCTTCCCCTGATTGTATGTCCAGTTCATTTCCATTTAGGCCTTCTGATGGATACTTTAACATTCTTCGTTTTTGTTTGTTCTATATGATTTTTGAATTCCTTTTTCTAATAAAAGTAGGCTTGACTTAATTTTACCGGGCAACCTGTTCGAAATATGTTTGTTCATGTATTATGATTGCTAGAAAATATTTTACTTTCGAAAAACAGATGGGTAAAGGTCGATCTTAGTTGTATGAGGGATCTTGTACAATAAGATTGTAAGAAAGTAAATCTCCCGCGCGCGAACGGCAGCTGCGCGCGCAGCGGCAGGCGAGGAGGGGACGCGCGGAACCGGCGCGTCACCGTCAGCGGACGGCCGCGACGGGCACTTGAAATTCGGCAGGCCACGGGCACACTCTAGGTTTATAAGAGAAAATACATCGCTTAGAATTAACCTACGCGTATTTATATTGATGCTTGCCCTCTTCCTGAAAACCCAACTTAACAAAGATTTACTAATACAAAACGCCCAACGCGCCTAAAGAAATATTCACTCGAAAAATAAACAAATATCACAATAACACCGCGGTAATAAATAAATTAAACAAAATATACATTTTATTATGATTTAATGCACATATTCCAAATATTCTCTACATTGTTGTACGGGTTCAATAAATATTTAGATACTATAAATAAATAATATTACATTATTCTTCATATACATTGTTACATCATATTTTAAGTTCAACTTTGTGTTCTCTACACTACGTAATAATCTCTCAAGATTAATTTGTTTTGTGATTTGGAAATGCAGGTTCAATATTATGGTTACATAGGTACAATTTCCATCTCGTAGATGATCTCAACCACAAAGCATACAAAAATGTCATTCGTTAATATTTCACTTGGACCAAGATTTTGATAGAATTAAATCGCTACTTTTAGGTGATTGGTATCCGTTTAATAAGAATTTATTTACAAACATCATATAACAATGTTAATAAAATAACCTTAAAGCTCACAAAAGCTTTCAAATGATGAAGATTTTTGTTATCTTTAGTAACAGTTGCATTGAAATATGTTAAATTAAAATAACGCATGAATTAATCTGTTGAAATGTGTGATAAATACTGTCACAACTTAATGCTATGGTTTGTGTTAAAGTTTAGTTAAATAATGTAATGTTATACTGTTCATTTCATGATACATTTGACACGTATATACAATTTTTTATTTACAAAAATCCTCGCGCAAGGGAAAATCAATATTCCTAATTTATAGACATGAAAACTGCTATTTTAACAATGCTATTTAACATTACAAGTTTCTAAGTTAAGCAATTAAGTTGTAACCAAGCATTTTCGCTTAAACATATTTATATATAGCACTTACAAAATACAGATTTCATTTAAAAATAAGAATATTATAAAAACAATAATTATTGGTTTGATTGGGGAGATTTCATCTGAATTGAAACGTATTATTAAAACATGAATAACGTAGGAACATTCCTTTAATAATATTTACTCGATTTCAGAAAATGGAAGAATATTTCGAATGAATAATCAAAAATGTATTATAATATTTTATATGTTGTTTTATTGAACTGAAGTATGAATAATGAAACAAAACGACTTAAGATGAGTACGATTTTTCTATCTATGAGAAAATTATATAAAATTGATGCATGGTGAGTACAATTTATCTATCTATGAGAGTAAAAATTTTTTAAAGATCTGATCTAGGTAAATAAATAACGATGTAAAATGAAATGCAAATAAATATAATAATAGCAAATAAAATAAAATAGTGGAAAGTTAAATATAATTATGGAAAATTAAATATATGTCAAAACGTAATTATGGAGATAAAATGTAAATATAGAAAATAAATAAAATTATGGAAATTTGAATATTGTTATGGAAAATCAAATGGAATACCAATAAAGCACAATAAAAAATCTTTAGGTACACGTGTTTTGCGTAGCACACACGCTTTGATTGTTCTTAAATTATTACTTTATGTTGTTCGTTATTTTTAATCTTCGTTACTATATCTCAGTAAGAAATACATTTAAGTCTAAATCTTCTAATCACCTAGCATGATTGCGGATTTCTTCAGTGATGTATCCAATGAAGATAAAAAAATTATAATCGGAAGTTAGTATCTAAGATTGAATCATTTTTATGACGACAGCTATGGCTTATGGCGTGCTAATCTGAATTAGTTTTAGCGGGTTCATTAAATCATTGAATAAAGTACTTATTACATAATGACTAGGCAAGACGAGGCATGCTGAATTACTAGAATTCAAATCAATACATATTATCTTTTTTACAAATTACAATTTTAACGAACTTATCAAACTATAGCGGCAATGGCGAACCTTTCTTTCACAAGTGGGTCAAAGCATATATCAAATTCCTTAAAATCTTCACGGTTCAGATAAATAAAATGAAAATATAAATAATTGAATTTTGTGGCGTATACTTAGTGGGAATCCATTTTAACAGTTATGAATAAATTTTTCATTAAGACATTTCAAGTCTTACACGAAGGGTCGCGTCAACAAAACTTGCGGTACAAATAAGACAAAATGCATAATTCAAGTAATTGAATGTTTCGGCGTTAACTTTGTGGAAATCCATTATGAACAAATAATGAAATAAAACAATGAACTTTGTTTTTTCCACTTATATTTGAGCACTGTTTCACTACATGTTTCGGAAACGTCCGTTTCCGAAACATGTAGTGTAGATTTATCAGTCTTAATTCGCCTGATGAAGGAAACGGACGTTTCCGAAACATGTAGTGAAACAAGCGCTCAAATATAAGTGGAAAAAAACAAAGTTCATTGTTTTATTTCATAATTTGTTCAAAATGCATAATTATTTTTATCAATGACACTGCATTTACAAAATCATTCTTCCTGGTACAATCGTACATTTCTCCATCGTTTCTTTTTATTTTTTTATTCACAGATATTCTGATAAAGGTATATCGAAAATAATTATTCAAATTATATCGTATACCCCGGTCGGAAGCCGATAATTCGTCAAAACACGACACTGATAGTAAATTGACTCCCTTTATACTTCACCCCTAGACAAAATTCACTGCAATATATTTCAATGTTCGTAGTTTATGCGTGCATATCGTATAGTAATTATAGTATTTCCATATTATATTCCCCCAGCGATAAAAGACTAGAGGTCCGATGTTCAATGTCCAGCAGAAGAAAAACGAATAGACACTAAATTCAAATTACATTTTATTAGTACATTAAAAAAAAAACTCTAATTTTGGTGGCCAACAAAATTGTGTCATAACTTCGCCATCTCTGTTCTGTTACAGTTAAAAAATGAATTCACAATAAACGTTACCTTTTTGAACCGAATGTTTCGAACGAATCTTTTAATACATTACGCGAATTTGGTTTGAATTATTATTTTTTTAAATAAATAAAACTTTGGACCACAAAAACAACGTTGTATATTATTTTTATTAGGGTCACAGTTTCTAAGAGTGAAGTCACTCTCATCTACAGGTATAGCTAAAACTGCAGTTGAAACTATTAGTCGTGAAAAAAACAATTCTCGGTTGAGTTTGTGTTTAAAATTTTGATTTATTTATAAAAATAATAATAATTGCACCACAGACTACTGTCATGTCATTAATGAAATTATTACATTACGGCAAAGGATGAATTTATTTGATTTGTTTTGTATTAAAGCAAACATTTATTCAAAATTAACAAACGTACACACGGAAATATTAAACACGTTTAATGAATACACGACATTTAACTACTTTATGTACAGGCTACTCATTTATTTGGTTATTTGTGTCATTTAAATCTCATGAATAATATATATTAGTATAAATCTTTAAAAAAATTCTCTATTCCTACAAACAATAATGATATATTTATATATTTTCACGCACACAAAGAATTTCGCTTCACCCATTTTATCAATCATTTATGTTTCAAGTTGGATTTTTGAAATGCCATTTAAAATAATGTACTCTCTGACATTTAAAACATATAACAATATTTTTGACGATCCATGGAGAGGCGGTGATAGCCACATGCGTTAAGTGGCCGGTTCGGGTTTGCTGGCCTGGGGTCTAAGCCTCATCTCCGGCCGTTTAATTTGTTTTTTTTCAGCCATTATGGACAGACAGGCAGAAAACGAAATTATTATATTTAGATTATTTTCAAAATACGCACTTGAAATTCTTCATATATAATCTCCTACTTTTGTGCAAAAAACACATGATATCAGCACAACAAAGTTCTATTGGGCTTAACAAAGCTACATATTCGACAATCGAAGAATACTACAAGAAATTCAAAACTCAAATTCGCAATACGCTCTCCATATGCACCATTTATGAAAACGTTTCCATTTAAAAAATGTAGATTCTGTCTGTTTTTCTGACAATTTTTTCGGTAAAATTTGATAAGAATTCAGGAGTTATCGTGTTCATAAAATTCGTTACATCCCGCATATAGGTATACAGAAATATATATATGTGAATAAATAAAATACAAATCACTTTTTCAAAATTTTCAAATCAAGTCAAATCGCTACCGAAACATGTTGAACTTTTACAACAAAATTTAAGTGTGGTTAAAACAAAGTTTAAATTATTCTATTTATAAAATACAAATTAGTCAATCCGTAAAAAAGTATTTTCAAGTTAAAAAAAGTACATTTACAGGAGTGAAAACAAAAATGAACCACTTTTAATGTTTAATAACGGAAGTTTTAATTGTCGTCAATTTTTTTTATTAAAAATAGTGAATTGATGCATTTATGAACGGAATCGACACTTACTACGTATGAATCGCTGATTCTGCTATATACTCCGTTAAACGATGAATAAACAGTTCCTTTAAAAAGTGATATTAGCAACCATTCACAGAAATGTACGGTTTTACGGACATCATTTTTACATGCTTTAAATTAACTCTCTTTGTCTGTCTGTTTGTTGTGGTTGAATCTTATAATTTATTTTTCATTAGCTTCTCTAGTAGCTAGATCTCTGAAACTTTCAACATTTACATAAAGTGGATGACAGTACATTATTGCATCATTTTTGACATGATTTGGTAATTACTTCGATTAAAATATATTTTCCATTATTTTTGAACATTAAAAATGCCTACTTAGCTTCGAGATTTATCAATTTTAAATTTTGTCGGCTGATTCAACTTTGATATTAGGCGTCGTAACAAAATATAAAATTCGATAAATTAGGGTTGTGTTGAACTTATATTTCTGATACCTCAGGATAACTTTGGTTTAGAAAAAAACGGTTTGACAAGAAGAACGTTCAAACATGATTGATGCAGAGCATGTTTAATATTAAGATACTGCAAGGGTGTTGTTAAAAAATCGATACGAATGTATGCAAAGAAAGCATGCATTCAAATTTTTATTTTATTTACTTGCTACTTTTCTATTTTCAAATCATTAGTATCACTTCTATTTCTAACGAAATCTATCAAAATCCATGCTTCGCCACCAATTCTAAACGATATGACAAACGTGTATGGCCATCTCTACCTTTATTCAACATCCTGTCAAATTAAATTCGATTACGTCTAGTGCACACATATATTTCTAATCTTTTCAATTAAGAAATGTTAACGAGTGATTTCTGCCGTTTCAACAAGTGATTGAAAATCTCTGAGAGTTTAAAATTTTAATGATTTGTAATTTAAAATGTTTTTAATTTCTCAAACTTGAAGATTTTTCAACATTCATCCAAACTTTTTCACATAATTTATAAATATTATAATAAACTAATTATATGTACAGGCTACTCAGTTTTAACTATAATAGTACGACGAGCATCATTGCCAATGACTAGGTATAACAACAAAATGTTGTATTTTTGTATTACATTAATATATCATAATACAGTAAATTCCGATTACTTGGAATACATCGGGATCATATAATAATTACGCAGGTATAATGTTTATTGCAGATATATTCTCTTAACAAATTAATTTCATGATATCATGGTAAGTATAAAGGAGTAAGAAGAATTTTAACGAACCCTTTGTTTTCCATTTCAAAAAATACCATTACTTTATAATCAGCACAGATTCAGATAAAATACGTTTTTCATTGCCATCTTGCTTTACACATTTCATTCAACAATTATTTTGATCTCATTCTTCTTCAATTTTTTCGTGATTTCATTCTCATCGCATTCCCGGTCTTGTGATATCTTGTTCATTAATAATAAACAATTCTCAGCAACACTCTATATGCCGCTACTCTTACATTAAACTTTTTTTACATTTTTTGTTTTAATGGTAATGTCAGTTTTATCTCGATAGATGTATATGTGTGTGTGCGAGCATATCTAGGCGATTAATATTGTTGTACTGTATATATCTCGATAAACTCGTGAAGTAACTCCGACGTATCATTTAGAAGACCGGAACCCCACAGGAGAAAGACCAAAGTATCACAACTTTAGTATTTATTTTTAATTTTTTAGTTTTTCATTTGTTATTAGGTCAGGTTGGGTATCACATTGTTTTCTTCTTTTTTACATTCCTTCAATGCTTCATTCTTGGGTGCAGTAGGTGAAATTTTTTTCATCCTTTTGATCTTTTATTTTCACATGATCACAACCTATAGTCAATGTCTCGATCAAGTTTCTAAATAGCCCATATGAGAGTAGAAAATTAGTGAAAAAAGGTGAACATTACATCGTGTAAATTGATCACTTAAACCAGCTCTTACAGGTTACAAGCCCTGGGCCCCCCTATAAAGTCTTCCTTACAAATCGTATCTGTGAGACTTTTATAATTTTTTTAATGAAGATAATTTGGGTTTCATAATTTAGTTTGTTTTGCTTATGATTTTGAGTGGTTGTTCCAAATTATTTAATTTCCTGTAATCTTGATTACCCCATGGCCTAATTAACCGGAATTTTCTGAATACAACTTTTTTACTATGATATACATTTTTAATAAGTAATATTATAAATATAGTCTTAAATACTAAAATATATACATTAATATTAAGCTTCTCTTACAATATTTTTTGACTAGATTCACTCAGCTTGATTCGCGTGGCGTAATCTCAAAATGGAAATAATAAAGATTAATCAAAGAAACGTTATTAATGCTAGTGATTAATGATTTTAAAAATTACGAGAAGAAGAATCATCGTTACAATATGAATTGTTATATATTTAAATAATTTTGATTAATATTTTCGACTAGACAAAAAAAAATATTATTTCGAAAATTGTATAATTTTCATTAATCGCGATTTTTTTTTATAATGCAACCATAAATTCTTCTTCTTCATAATGTTTTCAAGAATCTTAAATATAATTTTTAAATATTTTTATTAAAAATAACTTACACTATTCACTGGTCATCAATCCCAAAAGGTTTCAATTTACTTGACGAACCTTATAAAAGCTAAACATAACATTATAATAAATTAAAAGCGTTATCATATTTTTATTACTCTTTGAAATATTTAATTTAATAAAGTGTGTATTACATCCTACTCTAATGTGTTTTTATTTAAATTATGTAAAAATAATTTTGATAATAATTTAGATTAAAGTGTATGGTTTATCTCAAATTATAAATAGTTTAAATGATCACGTTGAAAAGTTAAGAGAGGAAGCATTAAAAAAAATCACAGAATAAACTGGTTTCAAACAGAAGTTTCCCATAAAAATACCTTCACACCATAATCTGTTAAATTTAGTTATTATACATGTTCAGTCAATCAGTTGATCATTTATTATCAAACTTTATTTCTCATTTGTGTTGGTTAAAATATATTTCATTGAGTTCTTCAAGTTTTTAATACAAAGGTTGAACAAAAATGGCTGTATTAATGTATATATCGTATCAATATTGGTGTTCAAATAATGTTATACAGAATGTCTCGTAGCAAGTAGCAAAATCATTGTCAAAATCAAATCCTGAATAGAAAATATTGTTTACATTTGTGAACAATATTTTTGGGTGAAATGTCTACAGTTACCGAAATATGCGATCAAAATTAGCATTTTTTTTATATTTCTGACTCATTTTCTGTAAAACGTTGCATTATAATTACAGTTACTTATTTGAAATATTAAAAATTCATTAACTTTGATACAAGTCAAATAAAATAATGAAAACCGAACAGTAATTTGAAAATATTTATATTTAAAAATATATGATTTTTGTCGTTTTATTTGACTTGCATTCAAATTAATAAATTTTTAATTTTTTTTTTAATATAGATGTGAACATATCACATCAATATTCTTACTATTTTAAAATTAAACTTAACGCTTGTGCTATGAAAATATGACTAACTGGCTCTGGAGTGAGATTCTAACCTGCGACACAAGACCAACAAGCTACTCGTAGTGTAAATATAGTGGTTGTTCAAAATGTACAGAAAATAGGTCGAAAATATTAAGAAAAAAAAGTACACTTGATATCGCTTATGTCCGTAACTGTGGATATTTCATCCAAAGTGTAAAGAATATTTTCTTTTCAAAATTGAATAAGGAAGACTCTTCTGAATTTTTCGTTACTAGTAACGACCCACTCTGTATATGAAAAGAACTTAAAGGCACTAGTGAACATTTTGCGTTTCTAAATATTACGGGAAAAACTTTGATACAACTTATCGTCACAGCCAAGAACACGGCTAAAAAATAGAATTTTCACGATTAAATAAAACCTTAAAGATAGCACTGTGTATCTTCACGCAAGGCTTTAGATAATATAAAAAGATTGTGATCTTTACTGCACAATCGCAAAAATCGTAGCTTTTAAAGAAAACTTAAATAAAAAACTAATTAATTAATCAATTAGAAACTCATTCAGAAAAATGATTAATATTAGAGCCCTAAAAATGGATAATATTATGTTAATCAATTAATAAATGAGACTTACAGATAAGGTTGATATATTGACGGAAAACTACCAGGCTAATACGATGTAATTGGTAGCATGCCTGCCCGGTATGCTAAGTGATTTGGGTTCGAATCCCGGTAGCTGCCGAAATATTTTTTCGTTGATTTTGGTTTTTCTGCATGTCTTTCTAATTGATTAATTAATTTGATTTTAAATTTCACAGAAATTTGTTTTCAAAAATTGCAATTTCACAATAAGAATGTGTTTTTTAATATATGTAAAACTAAAAAAATTTAACATATTTTACCATTTAAGTCTCGATTTTCGTTTTTTTAAATGTTTCTTAAGATGTGACAGAAATTCGGGTTCACAGTGCAGATCCAAAGTGAACGAACATGTCATAAAAACAACGAATTTATTAGATAATTAGAATTTAATCATGCTATTTCACTTCGGCATTATTATATAACTGGAATCATGTTATGTGGCATGGGCGTTTTCACTATCTTCTTCTTAATGTCCATGGCATGCTTTGGGAAAGTCCTTTTTTGATAACCATTTCACGAAATTTTAATACTGATACAATGTGTAGGTACATGGTATGACAAAGTCTTTAGCTATTTAAAAACTATCCTTAATTAGCCTTAAAAATATTCATGTCCATTTGAAATTTACAGTTTGAACAAGATTAAGTTTTCCTTAAAACTAATGTTTTGGTACATTGCCGCATATCCATTTTCGGAGAAAATGGATTTATAAGAAACAAAAAATATCTATTTACAAGCGTAATAAATTATAAGCTTACACGAAAACTTTATATTAGACATTTCATTAAATCAATTTATTTTTCAATATATTATACTTTAAACTTTATAAGAATCGCAACATTTAATAAGATTTTACATACATTTGGTGATATATAATGATATGAAATTAGATATTTTGCAATAGTTTAACGATAACATATTGATGGGAATAAATGGAATTCATTTAGTCGATATTGTCTTTCACAGGTTTTAATATTTAGAAAGAGTCCAAGATTTATGAAAGCATGGGGCATGATTTCGAAGCAAATACCATTTAAGTACAATAAAGATATAAGTATTATTTTATATAAAAAAAGTTGATTGGTTTCAAAAATAAGAAAGCTTATGAGTTAGTCACCGATTAATGAATTGTTTATACCTGGTAAGCTTCAATAATAATACTTTTGCAAGTAATTTTAATCATAAAATTGTGCATTGTTATACATATATTGTATTCAAAATATTGGATATCACAAGAACAATCCTATACTATTTTTTTTACATGTAATACGCTATAATTCAACAATATTTAGTTAAACTTTCGACAACAAAGCAATCAAGTATACACATATTATATTATTTTTGAAACGACACCTTTAACCAACACCACTTACGGCGAGGACGATAATACTCTACGCTAAAATTTCATTTGGTAACTTTTTTGAAGCGAATGTACAATTATATTTAAACACAAGCATCAGTATTAATATTCAAATTTAAGCACCAAATTAAAAAAATAACTTTTCGTCGTTTTCCATCGCAACCTTGCTCGAAAACAAAGCAATGGAGCCAAATTTATTATTCATAGAGACCTACTGTATGTATTCAATGCCATTTTTATTTAATTTACAACATTTTAAATAAATTTTTTCTATAGATAAATGTTATTCGGGTGCCAACTTTTTTGTCGCCTATCTTCCGGACAAGATTTTAATACAATAGTTTACATATTACAGATGTAGATATAAAAGCATTTTTACATACACTTGTACATCATATGATAAAGAAGTAAATTACACATTCGATTGAAACACATTTTTTTATATTATTCTATTATAGACGCTTGATATATGCAACTTATTAAAGATGGACTAAATGTAACAATATGTTTAAAAAACAAAAATAAAATCACACGAAAAGGCTTTATTCTTGGTCCAAGGAATATTTACACGAAATTTAATAAAAACAATTCAATTGTAAATACTGAAGCTATTCACACACATATCTTATATTTATTAACATAAGCCAATTAACAACAACTCACTTTATCAGTTAAATATGTCCAACATTACTTTGCGACAATTTACCAAACTTACAGGCTTATAAGTGTGTACGAGGAACATAGAATTGGGGGACATTTTACAGATTCCGACATTTTATTAATTCAATTATCGTTTCACTTTATCCACAAGTCTGCCGCAATGTTTTGAAAGCATTAAAAAACTGCTTGGCTGCTTTTTTTCGTGCGAATATATACAATTTTATATGAAAACACGCGTGGATCTGTGATCCGAAAGCAGATATTTGTAATACCCATATTGTTCCGTAGCTAACATACGCGTGTGCTCCGACGTGCGCGAACAACTGTCAGATAGTCAAAGTTTCTTTACCAGTCTTACAAGTTACTCAAATGCAAGTGTGACACAAATGGTCTAATGTACATTCGGTACGGGTGTAGGTACGATGTCCTTAACAGTTTCTGTACAAAAATTACAAATCAAATCACACCATACGAAAAATAATGACTGCTAGAGCAGATGGTAAGTTTTAATGCTAGATTTTTGATTTGATACATTCGATAATCTATTGTATATTGTACAAGTTGACATTGGATTAATCTGAATCAGAGTCGGAGCTGGGTGGTGCAGGAGTGTGCTCAACTTCTTGCACTGGTTCCTCCCTCAGGGGTTTTGCGATGGTGGCGGCGAGGTAAGCGTTTGGTCCTTCACCCTGCGTGTGCTCTATGCCAACCCTGGGGATGAAAAAAAGTAGGTATCATAATTGCCAAACATCTGATCCCTTGGCGAAAAAATGACTGAATGAATAAACTGACAAAAATTAAATCTTGCACATTGCCAGATAATCTGTTAAAATTATAAATCTCAAATCAATGTAGGAGAGACGAAAAAGAAGAGGCAAACATTCCCAGTTATGAAACCACGATCCGATATGATGAGTGGGTCATTTTGTGCGTACGATAGATACGCAGCTTTTGCGCACAAAGACATACTGAATTAGAATCTGAGCAGATGTGGGATAGATCCTGAAAACTGTGAAATCACTGACCATGACCGGCGTCAAAAAGTACATTGCGCCGGGGGAGCAAGCGAAAGGAATAACGCTGATGCAATTTCTGCTAATAGAAGAAAAAGGAGGAAGATCCATATCTTAGAACTTCCGGATGCATGTGCACAACTTGTGGAATGGTGCGCGGTTCGAGAAAAGGGCTCCTCATCCACACGAATGAAACATGGCAGACGTTATCCTCGTAACGAGGGACTGCCGGAGATAGATTATTGTACAATTATGTGTGCATTTCATTATTGAATTGGCAAACGTAACCTCCGATCTATCAACTGCGACAAAAAAGCGTACAAATTCTTCACCGAAAATGCTTGATGAAAAATACTAGGGGCATGCAGTGGGAACAGCGCAGCATAACTTTTACGTAACTAATTATTTGGAAAAAAATCGGAATACAACATACATTTCGTAATATTTCTATCACAATTGTTATCATAGTATTCATATTTTGGTGTATCATAAAAATCTGTAGCATAAATAATTTATTTCTATTTTTTTTACAAAATATAGGTACGTTTACAAAAAAGTCATGCTTCAATTTTCCCACTGCAAGCGCCTGATAATCTTTAGGTACTTGAAAAATAAAAGTCTCGTTACCAGCGGCGATATCTATAAACTGTTTCATGGGGATGATAAATTTCAACCAAGGAATGCGATAACGTAAGTCAAAGTGAAGCGTGGTAAATTATGGGTGAACGTTGCAGTGTGCAAAGTGATTACTCAAGCCAGCCGTACGATAGGTCGTATACCCTGTCAACGCTCAAAGACTTCCATACCAAAACGTGTCGATTCAGGTACTCACTTGTACTCGTGTCTGGCCAGGTACCTGACGTACTTCTCGGGAGGGTCGTCCGAGTCGTGGTTCTGCAGGCTGACCGACCTGACGACCGTGTGGGACACCTGCGTGGCCGGCATGGTGAACTCCACATAGCACCAGTCCGCCAGCTTGTCCGGGATCTGGTCGTAGCTCGTCAGCGCCATGCGGCAGACCAGGTTGTGGGTCGTGTAGGCGCCTGCATCAGGAAAGGTGTTATTGATATTTTACGATACTGGTTGTTCGTACCCAGGGGGACAGTGATTGGGCTTTGCTTTGCATCTCCCTGCTGGACCGCTCTATGCACGGCCAAGAACGGAGATAGCTATTAGAGAAAAAAATGTCAACCAGGCGACGTGTGAGTAGGGCCGATATGTCAGCATAAGCTCATAAAACGGTCCTGGGAAAGTGGTGGGTACCCAATCACTGTTTGTACCCAGCGTTTTACGGGTTAAGGATTAAGTTTTAAATAAATTTGTGTGGGGAAACAAAGGTTCGATTCGAACAGTATAGGTTTGCATCTGAAATATATCAGGGGGAGGGGAAAAGGTAAAAGGGGAGGAAGGAAATGTCACCTATGTTACTCGCCGGGTCCTAAAGAATAATTTTGCAAATTTTGAGTCCGATCGGTCAAACGGTACAGATTTGCATTAAAAATATATATAGGGGTAAAATAATAGGAGAGAAATGTTACCCATGTTACCCGCCGAGTCCTAAAAAGTAAGTTTACAAATTATGAGTCCGATCGGTCGAACGGTACAGATTTGCATCGAAAATATAACAGGAGGAAAGGAAGGGTTATAAGAATAGGAGGAAAATGTCGCTTATGTTACCCGCCGTGTCCTAAAGAATAAGATAACAAATTTTGAGTCCGATTGGTCGAACGGTACAGATTTGCATCGAAAATATGTCAGGGGAAGGGGAAGGGGTAATAGAATAGGGGGGAAATGTTTCCTAAGTTACCCGTCGGGTCCTAAAGCATAAGTATGCAAATTTTTAATCGAATCGGACAAACGATATAGATTTGTATAGAGAACAAACATAGACAGAAATTGAGTTTTATAGGTATAGATTTTCATTTATAAAACATTCAGGTGCTTTAAAATTGCGTTCCATTGATTCAAACAATTTTGAATTGATTTTTTTTACATTTTTTTTTATCTTTTTTTTTTTTTTTTACTTTATTTACATACACTGACATTTTAGTGATCCTCATAAAGGGTGTCTTGTATCTAGCAAAAAATCCTCCCTCTCTAAACACGACCAGTTCTGCATTTTTAGAGCTGTGGCACGTAAAAGATTTGATTGTTTCAACTATCAATATTTTCAAAATCAAATATCACACTGTAGGTAATAATTAACCAAAAATATCTAAAAATTTTGAGGCGTATCTTTGGACCGGTTCTTGAAAATGGACTTTGGCGCAGACATTACAACAATGAGCTCTATACTCTGTTTAAGGAGCTAAATGTCACCATATTTATAAATCTGAGAAGACTTCGGTGGCTGGGTCATGTGGAGAGAATGATAGCACCAAGCACCAAAGTCCCTGCAGAACTCAAGAGCGATTGGGCCAAGGACCTTAGGAAGGCAAAAATTAAAATGTAGCGACAACGTCCTTAAAATTTCTGCCTTGGAGCTTCTGAACTGGAGAGAGCTGGCACGAAACCGAGATGAGTGGAGGAAGACTCTTGAGGAGGCCAAGACCCGCGAGGGGTTGTAGAGCCAAGAGTGATGATGATCTAAAACTGCGAAAATGCAGATGTCATATTATGATATTTAACGTCACAATTGAGCGTTTGTCTAATACAATTTACCTTGTCCTTCCTTTGGTAGCCTGGCCATTCTCCATACAATGGACCTGTGCTGGTGTTCATACTTGGCCTGCCCCGACGTCACTTCAATCAGCGATTCTTGCAGAGTATCCACGGCTCCCAGGAATCGCTCGATCCCCTTGATCTTCCCCGTTCGTCTGTCAAATAAATAATTTAATAGTGACTTCATAATTATAATATTTTGAGTTTAGTAAAATTTTGAATGGAGTATGCTAGAGACATCTAGTATTGTCTTTTCTCATGAACTAGTAGTATACATAGATTTTCGTAGCTGGTAATGATACCTCTATATTTGTATTGAAATAAAATATATTACAATATAGACTGAAACGCAGGGCGAGCAATCAAAACGGTCTTACATATTGTATTTTGTACGTAGAAAAAATAATCAATTAATGTTTACCGTCAACTCCGAGTCGAAAAATAAAAGTATCATCCCTATACACCCACCCTTAGAGAGAAGTAAAACAATCTCACCTGTGCGCTGACTTGACGCTCCCGTATCTGAAGTGCTTCTCCACCCTGAACAGGTAGATCCAGCATTCAGGAATAGGGAATCTGATCATCACATCCTCACAGGGAACCTGTCCTAGGGAGCGGGAGGTAAATCCTGGAACCAGCACATCAGCGCGGAGTTCCACCTGTATACAACAATAAAAAATAATAACAGTGTCCGTAGGTATATTTTTATTTATTTGAAAATGCGAAATGGATTAGGCGAGTATTGAAGGCAGCAGAAACAGAGTGCACCCGCGGAAGACCTGACTTAACCAGATAAATCAAATATTGGTATATGGCTCTGTTAGAAGCTTCAACAACCGAAGAGCGTGCATGAGAAGATGTATGAAAGTGGACTAAGCAAAAGTGGTATGTCAGGACACAAAAGAGTGACGTTTTATCCTATCTACCTACTCCTCTGGAAAATGGAGTTACTGTTGTTAGTTACTGATCCCTCATTTTGACATTTATACAATGCAAAAATAATTATTTTTTAAAAGTTCTAAATTGATAAATAATCAACATTTGAGTAAAATACATGCCTTATTTCCAGTGACACACATGACAGCCTTCACTTGCAGGGGAAGTTCCCTGTTCTTCGGAGGACGAACTCTGAACCGCATCAGCTCAATGTAGCAGGCGTCAGGAGGCTTGAACCTGATTAGTAAACTAACTGTTTTAAATTTCCCAGAAAAAATCTGGAGTTATTTGTAAACGGAAATTAGTCAATCGAGAATAAAAAATGGTAAAAAAATGATGTTTGAAATTTCAAATATGCATATTTTGTGTGTACCTTATAATCCTCGTCTTCTGATACTCTTCGGGTTGCACGCAGGAGTGGAATTCTACAGCCTCCAGTCGGATCCACTCCTCGGTAGCAACGGGGATGATGTCGTGCCTCCCGACTACTTCCTTACCCTGTCTCCACATGTCGTTCACGCCCAGCTCAACGTCAGGCATCCCTGTGAAATAATCAAAAATATACGTCGAAGTTGGTTCCCAACAGTTTATTGTTTATGAATGGACCGTACGGGATCGTGGCTCTGGGAAAAAATACTTAAAATTAATTAAAGTCTTAAAACTTAATTAATTAATGGACTGAAAACGAATTAATCGGAGCACCGTTCTTTGATTCAAACCAATTTTTTAATTTACACTACTTATTAGTTCGATCCCCGGAAAGCCCCGCTTTTCTTAGTACGGAATAATACAAGGATCGAGCTAAAAAATACGGGATAATACAGCCAGCGAGCATATTTGGCAGTATTCAAATCAGTTTCAGGTCAATCCTAATGTACGGCCACGAGCATTAGATCTTGACTGAAAGAACCCGCTCAAGACTACAGCCTCCGAAATGGGATTTCTGCGAGGAATAGTAGGAGTTACCAGAAGGGACAGAATCAGAAATACTCAAATAAGATAATGTCTCGAAGTAGAACCCTCATTGACGTTTATCGAGAAATCACAGATGCGGTGGCTGGGACATATTTTGCAACTGAATTGAGCTGACGTGGAAAGCGAAACCCAAGATAGGAAAAGTTGAAACCTTTTATGCGGTGCACGGACCCCTACCCATTAGGATAAGGGGTAGAAAAAGAAGAACTACTACTAGAAGGATTGACGTATTACATAGACACGTTATTTCCATACTAGCCGGCTTTCATTTATAGCAAATATTGCATTGAAAGAGACAACAAATCACATAATGAAGTAATCACGTAAAAATCAGGTAATTTGAAGTCACGGTGACTAAAATAACATACTCATTCTTACAATAGCGTACGATACTCTGTGCCTTTTCCCCGGGACTTTTTTTCGGCGTAGCATCGCGCCCGATCACAAAGAAGGTCCGTTCGACAACGAATGCAAGTAAGGCAATTACTTTTAAGTTGCCAAGATTTCGCGCTTGTAACATATCTATAGTAGTTTATTATATCGTTGGCTAGAAGCACTACTTTTCACTTCTGAATATTTCACAGTAGGTAGGTACTTTTCTATTTCGCTTTACTCTTGTCAATCGTTTGCTTATGGTCAACCGCGCGGGTTCACAATTCGCTAGTTTCTGTGACAATCGCTTTCCGTCACAACATGTACTGTTTTCGCGAAGCTTTTGTCTTCTCTCTTACATAGATCATGCCGTTTTACGAAGTTTCCGGAATCTAGTCGATTATCCCACACCTTTACAGCAATTTCCAATTTACTGTAAGAGGTTTGGAGTGCTGTGACATCCCCGGGCTAAATCCGAGATTGTGGTCTTTATAACAGATTCTTCTTAAAGTAAGTATCTTCGGTTATCTTCGGCATAGTTAGTTAGTGTCTTGATTTCAATATAAAACAGAATTGATGCGCAAATAAGTATTAAAGAAAATATTACCTACACTTTAAAGTTTCGAAAATTGCAACATACATTTTGACATTTGATAGGCGATATCTGTGGACAAAGTGTCAACAGATATCGCCTATCAAATGTCAAAAAATATCAAAATATCATAAACAAGGTTTACAAGACGATAATTTTATTCATATACAATACCAAATTAATGTTTACGTGAATCAAAGATAATAGAAATATGATAAATACTGAACGTCGGAAAGGTTATTAGGCTTAGTTAAGTTAGCTAAAGTTAACATTTTTTTATTATATAAAATTAGCTAATTTACGTTTGATTAGACTAGGTTATTGGACTCGGCTTGTTAAGTTTAGGTTAGGATTTTTTTATTAGATAAAATTAGCTAATTCAGGTTAGATTATTAGGTTTGGTTTGTTAACTAGCAGTAACCCTTCAAAAATGACGGTACTTTTACATGTCGGTTCCCAAGCAAAAAGTGTTTATTTATTTTATAATTTTCGTAAAAAAATCGAAAAAAAATGCTATAAAAAAGTTACGGACGTTAAACGAAGTTACGCGGACGGACGGACAGACAGAAAACGAAATTATTATAATTGGGATAATATTTTTTATTGTTTGTGTTTTGCGTTTTGTCTTTAGTATATCTTTTTTCTATGGTCCTTAAAATGACTTATATGGTGCAATTTGTGGTTCAATTTTCGAAACTTTAAAATGTATTATAATTTATTATTTGCGCGTCGATTCTGTTCTATTTTGAAATCACGACACTTAATTATATCGATGATAGGTACTTACTTCCAGACGGATCTGTTGTTTTTTTTCTCTTTTTTTTTATTGTTGCCATTTTATTTTAACATTCTTGCAAAACTGTATAAACAGTTTAAACGCTGGAATATTCCTAGATTATGGCCATCCTCGATTAAGTGCATTTCTTTCTGCTTCTAGCATTTCGTGACGGCATTATGAATGTTTTACTCCACTGGGCAGACCAAAATCACATTAAGTATTGAAAAAAAAGGATATTTTATACGCCCGTATGGATGTAATGACATACCATTCTCGACGTTTCGCTGGAGCCATTTCACGGCGTCTTCAGGGTCAAGGACGTACGGAGACGTTGTGACATAATATCACAGAGTCTTCGCACGTACAACATACATAACAATATTGCGATCTTAAGTTTGTTATCCCAACACTTAACAGACGAGAATAAACATAAACGAGACGTAAGTATACGTCGGTGTTCGGTATTCGTCGTGCTCAAATAGGGAGATTTGTATATTTTCAAATGTCTCTCTCAAACCTTTATTTGCGGTGTCCGATGTCTGCAATGCCTTTAGAAAAGGGATTGATTTCTCCACTGCCTTCTTATCCAGGCGGTCTGGTCTGACAGAGCATCAAACGGATTACCGAAGTACTATCGCAAACGTAACCTCACTATTCTCAGGTTTAGATTTAAATTACATGAAATAAGTACTTATGCTGTAGTTAGGCTTTTAGTAAAAAGATTATTTCGTATGCACTTATTAATTTCTTCTTCTACCGTCCTGATGTAAAATTATGTCAAAATTGTCATTGTCGCGTTGGACTCGTATTTATATTTTGACGTTTGATGGATAACCGTCATGTACTTTTTTCTCCCTCTCAAATAAACAAACACCGACGTATACCTGTGTGCGTCTCGTTTATTTTTTATTTTTATTCTCTTCTATTAAGTGTTGGTCGCACAAAATATCCGTTTTGTTTCAATACTTAAATATGACGAACAACCGGAAGTGGTCGATATAAATATTTGTATTGGCAAATATTTATATCGACCCCTTACCCCTCGTCCCGTACAGACACCCCTCCCGTGTTAATCTCGAAACACATGTGGCCGAAATTCCGAGAAACCGAGACTCGAGCATCGATGCTCTAAAATTGTGAATACGAAAAAATTAAATTAACTACACTGTAGTATAATTATATAAGGGCTAGTCGGAATATTTATAAAATATAATACTCTTATAATTTTTTTAAATTTTGTAAATAATTATGTAAAGGATAAGAAAATAGTAGGGTTGATGGGCCGGTTGTGGCCACTACCCCGGTTTTAGCCACTTGGATATATATATGTTATTTTATTTATGCCGATCAATTCTTTAAACTGTGTTTTGTTTTGATAAATAACAGCTGTACCGCCATTTTCTCTCTTTGAGTATCGGTTGAACTTCTTGGTGACATTCGTTAAAAATAATTAAATTCTTAGCAAAAACGATAAGGGCCTGTGGATGAGTAATGTGAAAATAACTTTTTAATCTCTTATGTTTGTGTTCGTGAATCAATTAAGCCTATTGAATGAAAGTCGTAGGAACATTGTTTGAAGGTTATTTCATAATTTAGATTATTTCTTAGAAGATACATGCAAATGGAATTGGCAAAAGAGGAATGAAAGTAGACTGAATGCGGTGGAAATACGGTCACTAAGACGCTTGTGTGGAAAATCTTTGGTCGATAGAGCGAGAAATGAACAAATTAGAAGTGAATGCAATGCTGGCTGTAGTGTGGTAGATAGAATAAAGAAAGGAGTGCTGAGATGGTTTGGTCATGTGGAACGTATGAACGAGGAAAGGATGGTTAAGAAAATATATGAGGCAATAGGAATAGAGGGCGTCCGCGAAAGACCTGGCACTATCAGGTACTACAAGTATTTGAGGTTGGCCCTGTTAAAAGCCGCAACAACCGTAGAACGTGTATGAGAAGATGTATGAATGTGGCCGAAGCAAAAGTGGTGTACCAGGATAGAAGAGTGTGGCGTTCAATCCTCTCTGCCTACCCCTGAGGAGAAACGGCGTGACGGTTAGTTAGTTAAATGCCACATGGCCACAACTGGCACAGCAATCTTACTTGTGTTCTAGTTTTGGCCATGGACATGGCCACAACTGGTTCACATTGTGCGGTAGTTTTGTCCACCTTTTTTTAAAAAACATAGTTAATTAGGTATTTACGATGATATCCCAATTATAATAATTTCGTTGTCTTGTTGTTCGTTCATCCGTCCGCCCGCGTAACTTGGTGTATCGTCCGTAACTTTTTTATAGTAAATTTTTTTTGAACAATTTTTTTTTCGAACATTTTTTCAAAAAACTTTTTACGAACATTTTTTTTTTGAATTTTTTTTTTTTTTACCGAACCGAACTGACATGCAAAAGTACCATCATTTTTGATGGGTTACGGCTAGTTCGATTATAAAAACCATGGCCATAAAAAGAAGTCAACAAGTTAACTTTCCTGGAGTAGGTACCTACCTGGAAAGTAAGATTCAACCAGATCTACTAAGATAAGTGCCATGTATATCTGCCCTCTCTAGCCGACATTTCGGATCTCATTGCAGGGTCCATCATCAGCCCTGATGATGGACCCTGCAATGAGATCCGTAACGTTGGCCAGAGAGGCCAGATACACATGGCAGAATACCCCAGAAAACTAAAAGCAGAAAATTCTTTCTTATCCTTTCAAATTGATCTGTACGGGTATTGAGCGGCATTAAAAGTTACCTCATTCTTTAGCTATAGGCACGACAAGATCATAATTATAATAAAACTCATAACTTGACTATAGTTACTTACCTATCTTGTTTTATTTTTATTTTAAATATTAAAAAACCTTATAAAAAGTGGCCAGAACTGGCACAATGACATGGCCAAAACTAGATAAGAAGTGGCCAGAACTGGCACATTTGGACACATTTCAATTTTGATGTTTCTATTTCAAATTATATTAAATTTTATATTTTTTTCTTCTACATTTTTAAAAGAGTAATGAATGTGCTATATGGGGAAATTAAAAAATATCGTTTCTGACTATTTCTGAGTTCGTAGTGATGCACAGTTGGCAAAAAATATCTTAAAGTGGCCAAAGCTGGCCCCTCAACCCTACTTAGAATCCCGTCTTACCCCCTGTAGAGCTGTAGGTCTACTCGAAGTGCCAAAATATAGGGGCTTGTTTTAACCTGAGTTCAGACTGCAAAATAACACCGAAGCGATAACACACAACGATTTCGTTTAATTTTTCTAAAGATCAATTAATAACGCGACATTTTCAAATTTAGTAAGCAGTTTCGCCCGGTTACAGTTTTTTAAAGCGAGTCCTGGGTTCTTGCGCTCATCATACCTGCTGCCGTGTCTGTGATAGAGAAATATATCCTGATCCGTCATTGCCGCCACCCAAAATTATAATACAAACTGGCCAGCATCGGCTGTGCGGCTCCACGCAAAGTTCTCGAGGCAGAAAGTCTACGCCCGGCTGGAAAAATGATGGAAGCGGCATATCAAGAATCCTCGGACCAGCAAGGAGAAGAAGATGTCCCTGTATTTGGTGTCTACTCGCCATCCACCTGGCGGCCTGTGGACCAACTAGGAGAGGAGGATCTCTCGCTATCCGATGTGCACTCGCCGTCTTCCAGGCGGTCCGAAGACCAGCACGGACAAGAGGATCCGCAACTATCCAATGTCTACTCGCCATCCCCCTGGAGGTCTGACGACCAGCAGGGAGAAGAAGATCTCACGATATCCGATATTTACTCGATATCAACCTGGCATTTCGAGAACCAGCAAGAAGATAATCTTCCACTATACGTCTCCTCACCGTCTCCCTGGCGGTCTGATGACCAGCAGAGAGAAGAAGCTCTCAGGCTATCTGGTGTGTCCTCGCCATCAACCTGGGATTTTGAGGACCAGCAAGAAGAAGACGATGTTCCTTTATCCGTCTCCACGCCGTCCCCCTGGCGGTCTGACGACCAGCAGGGAGAAGAGGATCTCACGCAATCCGGTGTCTACTCACCATCAACCTGGCATTTTGAAGACCAACAGGAAGAAAACAATCTTCCACTATACGTCTCCTCACCGTCTCCCTGGCGGTCTGATGACCAGCTGAGAGAAGAAGCTCTCAGGCTATCCAGTGTGTCCTCGCCATCAACCTGGGATTTTGAAGACCAGCAAGAAGAAAACAATCTTCCACTATCCATCTCCTCGTCCCCCCCCTGGCGATCTGACGACCAGCAGGGAGAAGGGGATCTCACGCTATCCGGAGTATACTCGCCATCCACCTGGCGACCCGAGGAGCAGCTGGAAGAGGAGGATCTCCCGTTGCCCGATGTATATTTGCCACCTAATAGAAGGCTCAAGATCCATCTGAGGAAGGAAGATTCCCCGCTGGAAGTTTTCGTCTTGCTGCTTAAAAAGCGGCCCAAAGACCAGCCGTGAAATGACAATGCCGCACTGCTCAGCGGGCAGCATCAGAAACCGATTGTTGCGACGATTTCCAAATGGATAGGTACTGCATTTTCTTTGTATTCTGGCTGGCCAAATGTTACAATAAATTCTCTATTAGTGTTGTGTTTAAATTATGTATGATAAACATTACAAATTTTAAATTGCAAGAATGTTATCGAATGTGACCGTTTTTTGTGTAAACATTCAAGTGACGCGGTGTCCTCTGATTGTTTACTTTCCCCTTTGTTATAATAATAGTTGAGAAAGGTTCTAGTGTAAGATTGTATAATATAGTAACGAGCCTACGTCGGTTACGATGTATCCTTACGTTGCCTCATATTTAGATAGAGAATAATAATATGTATGCAGACTGTTACACGGTTTATATTTTTATGTCTTTATTGTAGTTAAAATATCTTAAAATGATTGAAATATGCAGGTGTAAGAAATAATGAAAATATTCGTTTCTTTAGTTTCTCATGATGTAAAGTTAATAATTGAGCGATTAAAATGAATGTCTTGATTAGATATATGATTTGTTTTTATTTTTGTACATCGTTCATTTTGTAATTTATTATCAATTGTTTTCAGTTGTTTAATCGAGAATAGGTATGTAAAGATCGGTAATTTAAAAATAAATTATCTTAAATTTTGCGTAAGTTTAAAATTTTATTTAATTTCATTAATATTTAGTTAAATGCAATTTTATATAAATTAAAAAATATATGTATACCTACAGATTTTCTTAATTTTAGATCGTGCCAAGCTATTATTGGCTTATCTTGTTTCTTATTTCATTTCATTTCCTATTCTATTTCATACATATATATCACAAGTATTATTTAATTGAATAACTTAAATTCATTTTGTATTGTTATTCCCTTTAAAATGATATTACAATAAAAAAAACACAAAAAAATCACATGAAAGAAATCAAGCGAAATAATAAAGAATTGTTATAAGAAATATCTTTTTAGTTAAATTTATATTAGAAAATTAACATAAGACACACAATTTAGGTCGACCTTGAAAAACCTCTTGTTCGACCACAAGAGGTTTTTTATGATTCACGCAAAAATATATATTTCTCTCATTTGCACTACTATTGGCCCCGTATAAAAGAACAAGACAGAATGAGATGATCATACCAAGCTCTGTACGGTTGACCTTTTATAAATAAAAAAATGTGTCAAATCTTATTTATGGGCAAACAAAAGTCTCGGTATTAGTACTATTAATATTATCACGGCAGGCCAAAATCACATAATTTGCATTGGTACTTGAACATGCATGAATCTCGAACAGATGACCCATCATGCCCAACCAACCCAAAGCAGGTCAACCCTTAAGACACGTGGTCGAAATTCCAAGAATCAGGGATCCCAGCATCATTTACTATTCTAGAGCTGTTGCTCTAGAATTGTAAGTACGTGAAAATAATATTTGACTACGCTAATTGACTAATATTGTATAAGTAATGGCTTTAATTACGAGTATATAGGTAAGTGCAGATTGGAATATTTAGGATATGTCATACTTTTCCTGGTAAAAAAAATTGTTACAAACATTTGCATATCTCTCACAATCGTTTAATTTTGTAAACAATTATGTAAAGGTACCGTATGATCATAATAAACACTTATTTAAATAATTTATGTGTCTTGTTAAAAGCGAATGAATTTATAATAGGTAGTTACTTTCACGATTTTCAAAGATTTTACAGAATATAGGTTATATATATGCATATAGAAAAATTTGAAGTCGCTTATTATTAAAGCGATCGTCTGGCTAAGCGAGCCAAATTTACAATTTTTTCTCATATATTCTATTGCGTTTTTTATAACATTTTTGTACGGAAAGATACCATTTTAAAATTCATTAAATTAAATCAAGTTCCATATATTTTATATATTTTATTTTATATATTTTACATACGGATATATTCTTAAAATTACAGTTACGAAAGTATTTAATAGATTAAAAATCTGAGATGCTTTAAAAATGAAGAAAATCGCTCCACTTTGTGGGCCTTGTGTTACTATGTGGACTCGAAATATGTCTTTGTTTTTCAAAAATAAAACAAAGTAAACGATTATTTTAAATGTATTTAAATTATTGTTAAATCTGTCAGTTTGTTTAGGTATTTACAATTTATGTTTTAAAAAACACTGTTTCTAAAAAAATATTTAATATTCTTCTAACACTTTTTAAAAGGTTGATAACTTTTTTATTTCAATCATCAAAAGAATAGATATTGATCGGTTGACGGTCTGTTTTCTCAAAAATAAAATATTAGAAAATTGATGGTACAATATTTTCGACTCGCAATTTAGGAACACATTTAAATGAAAAGTATTTTGGACTGGACACCCTGCATATGTTAAGAAATGTGATTTTATAGTTGAAGATTAACAATAAATCAAAATACCTGAAAGGAATCCTAGGAACAGGAGCCTGACCCTTGCGATCTGCTTCAGCACGTGGCCTTCTGCATCTTGTTCTACGTAAATTTCGTCCACCGCTGTTATTTGGACCTTTAAAAAATTAACATCAGTTATAACAAGCAACGTTATGCTGAACAACAAAATTCAAACCGAATGAATAATACCAACCTCCTCCATCTTATAGTGAAGCGCCCGATCTCTGTGTGCGTTTAGTCTGAACAAGGCTTCCTCGATAGTCATGGAGAACTGCTTCATATCTTCATACGTAATGGACCCAATTTTGAAGAGCTGGGACACCTGTGTTTCGAATAAACGACATAAGAAAAATATTTCAAAGTAGAATTCTACATTTAAGAATGTTTTTTTTATTTAGACTATTTTACTCAAGTACAATGAGGTGAAGGCTAAATCCAAGATCATGGTTCCATTGCATATACAACGAAAATGAGTATTTCACTATTATTGAATGTGCTAATAACAAAATGAAAGATAATTTACGCTTAAATAGTAAGTATTAAATAAGATATTACACTTTAAAGCTTCGAAAAATGCACTGCATATTTTGTCATTTCATATGCAATATATGAGATTAGGTTAGGTTATTAGGTTTGGTTTGGTTAGGTTATTAGGTTTGGTTAGGTTAGGTTATTAGGTTTGGTTTATTTAATTTAGATCGATTATTTTAGTTAGATTAAATTAACAGGACATTAAATTACATAGTGAAATATTTATTTTCATTGTATGAACAACGGGACCATATTCTTGGATTATTCCGAGGTGAATTAGTTGAACATATTAATAAGAGGCCATTCAAGTATTACGTAAGCCCCAAAGGGAGTGGGGGCTCTTTGCTTTGCTTATTTTTGATGACATGGGTGACGTTTGGGTTTGGTTGGTAGGATAGGGTTTGCTACACAACACTTTAAGCGACATGATCTCGATGCATTGTTTATAGCTATAAATATGGCGTATAGATGCAAAACCGCCACCATCCATACAGAGCCCATACGGATAGTAGCGGTTTTGCATATATACACCATAAATGCTCATGGCAGAAGTACGTATAACCGTGTAGAGCGCAGAATGACCCCTCTTAGTCAGGAACTGGCTGATTTGATATTGCTTCATGACCATTTTTGGTCTCATTTGGACAACCGTGGCGTTACAATTACTGAAAATTTTGAATGATTCTATATTGAGTTTGCCGGAAATGGATTGGCAGAGGCATGGAGCTCAATGTAAAATGATGATTATCATGTTTCTGCATATGTTGGGTCCAGTGAACCAGATCTTCCTGATGTACCAGACACTAAATGGTATTCAGATCATTTGCCTGAAAGCCAATATTTACTTCAAATTGTAAAATGTTTAAGATATTTCCCACCACTCCTGATAAGGGGGATAGGGGGGTTAAAAATTACTAAAATTGTGCTTACGTACCTAATACTCGAATGGCCCCTAAGCTGTAAGTTGTTTTTAAGTGTATCGATTGGTCGTACACATATTGTTATAAATAATATTCAATATACATTATACATCTACATTATGATCGTTAAGTTGAAATTGTACCTTTCTATGATTTAAACATTTAAAAAAATGTACGTTATGTAAATTTTTATTATATAATCCTTTTTATGCCTTTTTTATTATGCTTAAGTTTGAAATTATTCACTTTTTTGATTTAAAAAATGTGTGTTATGATTTTTTCTTATTATTGTACTTATTAAGCTTGTGCTATAAATATATACTTGCTTTAGAACCTGACCATGTACCAAGGAATTTACGTTTAGTTCATATCTATGTATTTTGGTGATCTGTGGGCAGACCTACTACTGCGAGACTAGGAAGGGATCAATTGCATGCGGCGTAAAGTGATTGTTGAAGTTCGGTTTACCTGAGGGGCGTGTTCCACCGGCAGTCCAAGCTTCTTCAAATCACTTCCAAACTCCTTGACTCCTTGATAGTCTCCTTGAATGGCGTAGGCCGCAAATTGGCTCAGTTTATTTGTTATCCGTTCAGCCTTGGTTACCTGTCCCGGCCTGAAAATATCACGCGTCAGTAATCAAAATTTTCAATCAATTTATCACTCCCTTAATCAAACTCATGGTATTGTTACGGGAACTTTGTTATATTCTACTTAAAAATAAACATATACCATCAGTTTTGCAGTATTGGATAAATAAATAAAAATGTTAGATTTTGCTATTTCATTTACTATTAGCTGTGCTCGCGGTTTCGTCCGCTTGGATTTAAATTTGAAAATATAAGAGTATCAGTGAAAAATTAATATAGTCTAAACTACTTGTCCAAACGATGTTGTTTAAAAGGCAATTTTTATCTACTACATTATACAATATTTTCCTCACGATAAGCAAATTTATTTTGATAAGTATTAAACATTACCTACTTAAAATTACCCCCGACAAATTTAAATTAATTTAAAATGTATCTTTTAAATTTAAATTAATTTTAAATGTATCAATTTGAGAATAAACCTTAACATATAGATACATATCTTTGCAAATTTTTTTATAGATCTTTTTGAGTTTTACAACTTTTCTATAGAAGCATTCATATATCTCTTACCGTTAAGGCAGCTTTCGTAAGAAACGCATTCGGTCGACCGTTTATTCATCGACCTGCATTGCAAAATTGGTCTCCACGGAAAGACCTTTTACTTTACCGGGATAATATAAAACTTCTGTCCATCCTGAAGGTCCATTCTAAATATTGGTGAAAGAATTTTTTAAATTGGATGAGTAGCTATACAGAATAAGAAACATGACAGAATATAGAACACAGCTAGGCAGAGACAATATATGAAATATACACAGACTACTCTATTTAACGGCTAACTTCGTGGTGTGAAAACTTTCGTCGCGTGATGTGCGCGCATTTCGTTGCATATTAAATTTTCATCCTAAATGCGCCTAAAGGAAGTATAAGTTCAAAATTAATACCAACCTTACACCGGGTCTCTCCTTGTAGAAGATGTACTGAAGTTTAACAGTGAAGATCTTCCCATACTGATCGTACTGCTGGGCGGCAATATCAGAAACCGAATAACAGGCCTGCAGCGGCAATTCTTGGAATGGTTCTTTGTCTGTGGCGGAGTTGAGCAGCTGGACCACAGGGTTGTCTCCCTGGTTCACCAGCCTGATGAATATCTTCTTCCAAAACCTACAAACAATAAAATAATCCAATAAAGTCCTATTACTATTCGCAATTGAGTTACTTTTTTTTTAGGTTCTATTTAGATACAATTTGTACACGTTTAATATAATAGTATGTATGTATAATGATATTGTTGATATTATTGTTCTTAGTCCTCCTCACTAGGGGTTCCTGTGCTGAGGCGGACTAGTTTATACTTATTTATTTTCTATTTTTATATTACTGGGTAGTTTTCAATACTCCTTCTAATTTATCTGCATCGATTTGTTTTAGGCATGCTTTTATATTTTTTTTGAACTCTTCAATCTTTTCAATATTTTTTAAGGTTGGGGGAAGGATGTTGTAGAGTTTTATTGCAAAATAGATACAGCTTCTTTGGCCAAAAGTTGTGTTGTAAGTTGGTATATTTCTATTTACCATTTTACTGCCTCTCGTATTATACGCCGGTGTTCTATTGTGTTGTGTCTTTAAATTGGTGTAAGAGAATACTCTTGGCATATTTGTTTTATATTCGGTACTTCAAAACATTTAAAGATCTCTTTTGAGGGTGTTCTGATTGGAAGTTTTAAAATGGTTTTATAATGCTCTTTTGCGATATATTAAATGTTTGATATAGTTTGTTGTGGCAGATCCCCATGCTAAGACTCCATACTCAATCCGAGAATGACATAAGGCAAAGTAAACTTTTTAAATATTTTCCTTAGATAGTATATTTCTTATGTTTTTAAAGAAATATATAAATTTTGTGAGCTTTTTAATGATTCCATTAATGTGAGAGTTCCATCGAAGACTTTCATTTATTTCTACTCCAAGATATTTAATGTTTTTAGTGATTCTTATGAGTTTAATACTGGTACAGGTCTTTTCATATAAGCTTACAATTGAGTTAGTGTGGGCACAGTGCGTAGAACGCGCATTGTTTCGTTGTGTTAAGTTTACGGATACGAGAGGGACGTATCCGTAAACTTAACACAACGAAATAATGCGTGTGTTACGCACTGTACCCACACTAACTCAATTGCAAGCTTATATGAAAAGATTTATACTTATACTCAATGTTAAGGGAATCTTTTCGACGTTTATTTATCTTTTGGTATTTAGAATGTATTTTTATATTATTTATTTAATATTACATACAGTTCATTACATTGTTTCTAGTCTGTTAAAACTTTAAATAAATACATAAATTTTATCACCGTACCTCTCCAAAAAGAGGCTTACTCTTGTGCTTGGAGAGGGATTAATTTATTCACTAGAAAAGAGTTACTTAAACCATAACCTAAACAAGACCTTTACACTTAAGTGAAACTAATAAACTGAATAATATTTGATTAAGAAAATACAGCATTATTAGAAGGACTGGACCATTAAATTCGTTTACAGTACTCCAGAAAGTGTCGTAATATGGAAAAGTGTTTTAATTTACATATATTATTAATTATTAATTAAACCTGATGATGAGAGAGACTGCTCCTCACGAAACATTAGTAGTGATATATAAAATTCCACGTGTGTGTGTTACAAAGTTTAATTTAGTATAAATTAAAATAATTATGTTGCTCCATAATGTAAATGCCATATCAATCAATTGAAAACTTTTGTTTATATGAAATATAGTTTTTAATATTCTTAAGAGAAAATATTCTAATATTTGATATCCTTATCACAGAGACTAATAATTATCTTGTAATAATCCTTATTACAGGTCAATATTAAACAAATAAACAAAATTATAAAATCCGTGGGACTTTAAACATTATTTTGTGGTTTCAATTTTAAATAAAAAATTTGATTTCTTTAAAACGCTTTGTTTTCATACAGATAGGTAATTAGACATAATTAATATCCTGTATTTATTTCTACCTTTCAAAACGTCAGTACCGTTTAAAAATAAGTTTTGCATCGAAAGCTGAATTTACCGAATAGATTTATATCGATTTAGTTTTTAAGTCTCCCCTCAAACTTGTATCAAATTATGAATAGAATAAAAAAAATCAAACATTTGTTTTAGAAACTTTGATCAAATTCAATTTGCTTTTGTCTGCTTGGATTCGATTGCTGTTGGATTCAATAAAATTGTAACCCTTTAAAAAAATCGCCTAGAATTATTTAAAATATGTTTTATACCGCGTGCCTGTTTTTTCGCTAAGACTCCATTCGCAATAAATCGCTAAAAATATTAATTTATATTATGGATGTCTCACAGAGACGAAACTGTATTTAATTATTATTATGGGAAAGTAGGTATAGAAGTCATTTATGGTGTATATCGGACTTACGACCGATCGTGTGGTAGGCTTAAGTGATCACTTTACACATATGTAACGTTCGCCATTTCCACCATGATAGAATATACCTACCATGTCTTACTAATTTTTGAAAGTTGTATATATATTTGGATTATATGACACACATCACGTATGTGTTATAACAACCTATTATACCGGCCTGTGACAGCCATTTTCCTTCCCCCTAAACCCCACAGATGTCGCTAATTATTTTTTTTATATCGTTAATGTCGATCAATGAGACTCCCCACAATTGATTTTACGGAATTTATGAAGCAATATACTTTTTTCTCAAAAGAAATCCAGTACTACCGTTCTGAAAGATTTGAACAAACTCAAAAATATTCCGCTAAAAATATGTTTACCTCTGTCCAGTAATTTTCTTCTTATTGGGCTGTCTGAGCTGCACCTCCCATCCGGGGCCATCGTACAGGACCCTGGGGAAGTCTTCCAGGGGCTGGGACGTGTCTTCGTCGAACAGGGGGGTCGGGGGAGTCTCCTGGGACTCTGAACGCTGGATGACGGGTCTTCCCTCGGCCTCTGCGTGAAAAGGGAAACCCAGCTATTATTTTACACGCATTTATTTAGCCCTTCCTGCCTGCCGGCCACGAAATACTCACGAATACTCCGGAATGCTCCGGAACATTCCCAATTATTTTTTATATTTTATTTATTATTTTATTTATTTATTTATTTAACATAACATTACATTAAATTACATTACAAATATAATTATACAATAATAATTTATCATACAATCATATAATAAAATATGTAACTACCCAACTAGGCTGGCCTGTTTTAGGGCAAGTTATATATTTCATTTTAAAACACAATATTCGACTATAGGTACTCATTAGTATATATAATTAATTAATGATTTAGAGTGTAAGTAAATTAGTACATTATAAAAATTTAAATTAGATTAATACAATACAAATATTTCAATTAAATTAATACAATAAAAAGTTAAATTAGATAAATACATTATATGAATTAATACATTAGTCTAACAGTAGTTTTCCAAATAAGATAATTATATAAATACATTATATAAATTAATACATTAGTCTAACAGTAGTTTTCCAAATAAGAAAAAAAAATTATAAATATTTAAAACGAAGAAGAGAAAAAATATATATAATGATAATACTCATTTTACTAAAGAGTTTTATTTTATAATTTCTATTAATTTCTTTTCAGTGTTTTCTCTACCCATATTGAAAAGAATATTAAATAGGTTTACTCTGAATTTTTTGGTATTACTGCTGGTTTGAATATTTTTACTAATTAGGTTATATATTCTAGATAAATGAGAGACGCCTAGAATGTATGCGCGCTCTTAAGTGTTCTGAAAACTCCAGTTATCAAGGTTTTGATAGCTGGAGTTTCCAGAACTCGCAGTCAAAGATAAAGTTTTTGTTTTGACAGAACGCTATCCGTGAGCAGAACAGATGTCAACGACTTGAGTGAATTTTCGAGCGTGTAAAATCTAACAAAGTAATGAATAATATAAATTAATTATGTTTTTATCCGATTTCCATCTTCGACAATATGAATAGTTAAATATCAAAACCTACCTAACGCCAAAAAGCATTTTTTTTGACAAATCAAAGAAAACTATTTCACATCAGCCCTGATGATGGACCCAGCAATGGGATCCGAAACGTCGGCCAGAGAGGTCACATATACGCGGCAGAATATCCCAGAAAACTATACACAGAAGATATTTTACATCTTGTTTTTAACTTGAATATTATAAATAAAAAGTAATGGAATAAGGAAATAAAAATAAAACATTTAAATAACATAATGTAAATTAAATTTGCATATTTCGTGAGTTATTTCAACATTTAAAATGGACTTAAGTACATTTTGAAACCAAGGCTGCTTTTGAAGTTTAAGATTTTGAATTTGAGTTGATTTTGAAGTGCAATGAATTAAATATATTAATTTAAAATATGTTTTACTTTACTTTGTAATATACACACACCATATGAGTTATTAAATTACTACTATAGTTTCGAGAGGAGCAGTCCCTCTCATCATCAGGTATAGATAATAATCTAATCGGGTAGGTCAGGGGGGCGCGCGGTGGGGAAGGGTATTTTTTTCCCCAAAAAGCTCTAGAAGTGTGAAGTGGACTGAAATGTGATATTATTTATTAATGTTTTTCTAGAATTCAATTTTTTTTTGGATTTCAACGGTTTCCAAACTATTCCCCTATGAGGAACCGAGTGGAGTAATTTTAATTTGTGACTATCGAAACAATGATTAGTGTTAATTATATGATTGTCAAATTCGGGGAAATTGTTATTTTTAAGCAGCGGCGATGTTCTTTTATGCGTGTATTTAAGTTTCTGGTGGTTTGGCCTATATATTTTTTATCACAGTCTCCGCAAGTTATTTCATATATCCCGCTTTTTTCCGACATACCAATTTTTGTTTTTGAATTTAAAAGAATTTTACCAATATTATTATTTGTGTAATAAGCTGGTCTAATGTGAGTAGGAAAAGAATTTGTAATTTTAGTAGAAATCGGACCATTATATAGAATTTTTCGCCAAAATGCATTATCAGTGGTTTTAATGTTTTTGCCTGAGTATAAATATGTTTCAAACTTGTGTGTGTGTGTGTGTATGTATGTGTATTACAAAGTAAAGTAAAACATATTTTAAATTATAATGTTGCACCACGAAGTATCTGTTAAATCTTTCAATGATATTAATTATATTCATTTCATTATCAGAGGTGTAGTGAAATCAAATTATCGATAATTTAAAATTTTTAATAATCTTTAATGTTTTCGAAATGTTTATTAAACAATTAAGATATTTATATTTTATTCAAGTGATTTTGGATACAGGTAACTCAAGCTGATTTTTAACGAGCTATAACTTCATATTGTTACTTGTTCTGATAGTTAACTAACATGTTAAATGTACGAATGAGCTTATTAATGAATGCATTGACATTTAAATGTCAATGCATTCTCTATAAAAATATTCTCATACATAAAAATAAATTCTCATAAAAACAAAAATGTTCTATGGATAGATTTAGATACTCAACAACCTATATGACTAATTATTATAGAATGTTCGGTAATAAGTTATTTGACATTAATAATAATTGCTGATAACATGATTATATTAATAAAATATTAAGTTTCCTCTAATGTATGTAGATGAAAGCTTACAAACTGGATGATATCAGAGACGACGAACTTGAGAGTATAAAGTTGAGTTAGAGAATACATTGGGGTGGGTTTGCAGAGGGATGCGAGGGTTAGGAGGGTTGCAACGGACTCTTAGGGGAGCAGGAAAATGATACAAAATATTCGGTTCTAGGAGTTTCTGAAAGCCTCTTGAAACTTTAAGACGGTTCTCAAGAGCTCTCGAATTTAAAATATGCTGCCAGTACAGTGGAAGGTATATTAAATAATTTGCGGAATGACGTTGATGCAAAGTAGTTTTTAAGAAGACGTTTCAATTCTGAACCTAATAAAATATTAACAGTTTCCAAAAAAAATACATCTGATTTAGACAGATTCCCATCACAGCTAAGTACATCTCTCAGCATTGATAATTAATTAAATACGGACTTGGATGACGTTTAAGCTATAAGTGCTATAGTTTTTTGTAAATTCAATATTTTTCTAACCTCATAACGTCCATTGCCGTTAAATTAACTCAAAAAGCGTTATTATTTGTTTAAGCTTTCTTAAATATTAAATAAGCACCCAAAATAATTTAATACTTTTTTATCCCTATATATTATATATTTTATATATACCTACAAAAGAAAATATAAAACGAGCATGACAACTGATTAAATAAACAAACATGCTCATGACTAAATGTTATACTAAAGTTATAAATTATAAATAATAAAATTAAAAACTAAATCCTTTTCCTTTCCTTACTCACACCTTCTAAATGACCAAACCATCTCAGCACTCCTATCTTTATTCTATCTACCACACTACAGCCAACATTACATTCACTTCTAATTTGTTCATTCCTCACTCTATCGACCAAAGATCTTCCACACAAGCGTCTTAGGCCCGGTTGTTTCAAGTTCGATCAAAGTAAGCGGTCGATAAAAGCATAGATTTTTACGAAAACGGATCGTCTGATTGGTGGAGAAGGTAAAATTTCAGTTTAAACTCTACGCTTACTTTGATCGAATTTGAAACAACCGGGCCTTAGTAACCGCATTTACACCGCATTCAGTCGACTTTCATTCCTTTTTTCGCAAATTTCAGACTTCACTTCCATATATCAGAGTTGGCACTAGAACGCAATTGTGTACCATTAGTCTAAAAAATAATTATTCAGTCACTCGTCTTTAAATTTTTGCGACACTATAAATATTTTTAATTATGCAGAACATGTCCAAATTTATTACAAGGATTATTGTACAATTTTTCACATCTTTAGTCATTATCAATTTATATTTAATCGTCCGTTCGCAACCTTTTCTTATGGGGGTTAGGTATTTAATTTTTTTTTTTGCATTTTTTTTAAATCAATGTAGGTATAACATCGCAAGAATATTGCGTCAAAATTTCAAGTCAATCGGAGCAAAATTGACGAAGTTATGAACATTTGAGCGATGCTCAGACTAATTTTCTATACCTGCTCGGGCATCTGAGGGACGCGCTTACCCGATGATTACCGGATGCGCTGTAGTATTGGAAGAGTTTTGAGACAAAAAGATGCTCTAGATTCTCTTGATGAAAGCTCCTTGCTGTATGGACTTGGCATCGACGATTATGTCTAAGTATAAAATAATTGTCGAGTTTCATTTTGAATTTTGTAATGTGCAAAACTTGTCGTTTCTGTCAAAATCTACTGGACCGATCGTTTTGAAATTTGGCACAGTACTTCTTCACGTAGTTTACCAGGTAACCCAGGAAGCTTTTTTCTTTTTTTTAATAATTATTAATTTTACAGTATCAAATTGGCCGATTTTTTAAGCGTGTTTTAAGGTGTTTTTGCTTCCAAATGCTACCAAAAAATCGAAAAAAAAAATCTTCACGGCGTTACCTTGAAAAACATCTCTTTTAACAAGTGCATTTTGATTTTTTTGTTTCATATGATTCTGTTTCGAGTTATGACGTACACCGCAAAACAACTTTTTTTCGAGGCGCCTCCGGAGATTCACTGTCACTCGCTTAAATATAAATATTTAGCAGTGAAAATTTTTAAAAATTATTTTTAAATAATTGATTATTATATAAAAATTAAGAGTAAACAAACTAACACTACCTGTATTGCCAAAAAAATTCTTGAAAATTGCCTTTTTTTCACCGAATTAACCTTAATACCAGTCATCGCTTTCAAAGAAATACAAACAAAACAGAATCCTCTTTAAACTGCGATCAACTTGGCTCAGTATCGAAAGGAATGGAGGCGTATTTAACATCAATTTCAAAATATATCGTACTTTTAAAACGCTCGTAAATCTCTGAAGTACCTACCTGGATACTCGAAATATGTTCTACCCACATGTTTATGCGGGCTCGAGGAGGTAAATTGTGGCTATAAACAGTTGCGGTTTCCCCTTCACCTGTGTTATGTAGACCCCGCAAACATAAACATATCCATCACTTTCCTGCCGAACATATTTTCCAAAAAAACAAGTTTCACTTCGCGCTGCCGCTTTATCTTCCGAAATGATTTTCGAACATTTTGGATAGAAGAGAAGTTTTGAGATTCTTCTTCTTACAGACTAAGGGCCGGTTGTTTCAAGTTGGATTAAAGTAAGCGTTCTTTTAAAGCATAGATTTTTACGTTCTCCACCAATCTTTCCACCACAGACCTTTAATCGATCGCTTACTTTGATCGAACTTGAAACAACCGGGCCTAAGAGCCAACAACCTACCAGATTTACGTAATAGTTATCAAACCTATAATATTTTCTGTAGATATACACTATAGTATTCAAGAATGTTTGGATACTATGACTTTTGAGTTCGGGGGATTTTGGCAGGAGTTTTGTACAAGAAAGTGTGTAAGCAAAACGTAAAAATAACAAACCAGGTTTTTTGATGTGTTAAACACATCTAAAAACAAGGCACAGTACCTATAAACTCATATTAATCATTGTCAGACACTTTTCGCGGGTTATTTCTTCCGCCAGACGCTTTAAAGCTCTATAAATAATCATGACATTTACGTTATAATATACTAAATATAGGTGGGAAGAAGGTTCGGATATTATGACATTTGAGTTCGGGGGATTTTGGCAGGTAACACAACAGGTACAAAAAAATAAGTAAAAAGTAGTAATAACACACCTAATTTTTTAAGGTGGTTAATGGGACAATACTATACACTCATATTAATGATTTCCAGACGCTTTTCGCGGATCATTTCCACCACCAGACGCTTTGAAGCTCTATAAATATAATCATATCATTAACGTTATAGTAGCAAATCTGAATTTTTATATAATTTGTTCAGGCTACTCTTTATTAATATGACCTGATGCCTTATATTTAAACGTCTGACTTACATTTTTTTTTAACACGTATTATCTTTTATCTACCAAAATCCCCCGAATTCAAATGTCATAATATCCAAAACTTGGCTGGCTCCTACTCTGTTATCGGAGGTCGGCGATCATTTTGACGATTGCGACTCTATTCACCGCAGCACGGAACAACTCAGTTGATTTACCCTTATACCAGTCCCTCAAGTTACGCAGCCATAAGAAGCGGCCTCTTTCTGGGCTTCTCTTACCATTTATTTTCCCCTGGATGAAGAGTTCGTTTAGACTACACTTTAGCCATCTCATAATATGTCCGAGATCTTCAATCTTTCTTATCCTGATGGTCCACAGCACATCTCGGTCTTTTTCCATTCTGTGGAGGACTTCATCATTCGTCACTCTATCCACCCAGGAAACTTTCAATATGCATCTATAGAGCCACATCTCAAAGGCCTCGACTTTGCGGATCAGTTCATGGTTTAGTGATCGTGCCTCCACCCCATATAAGAGAACGACGAAACTATAACATCGAACCATACGCATTCTAAATTTTAGGCTTAGGTCACGGTTAGAAAACAACGGTCTCATTCTGAGAAACGCACTTCTTGCCATCTCTAATCGAGCTTTTACTTTTTGAGATAATTCTCGTCAAACTATTTTTATCAGATTTATACTTAATAAATAGAAAAAATTGATAAATATTGTATTAACGACGTTGATTTTTTTAAAACGTCTACCGGTTTCGAAACCATTATAACTAATAATTTCTATATAGTAAATTTGTAAATAATTCAAATGTCAGATGGGGAGACCTCATTTGTTATATGTTAATAAGTCGTTGAATTTTTTTAATCACTTTTAATTAAAAAAAAAAATGCGTAGTAGAAATACGCGTCGCATAATTATTCTTAATTAAAAAGACTATCTTGTCTGGATCCTGGAATCGGGTTCGAACCACCGACCACTGGATCACTAGGCGAGAGTCATATCTGCTACACCAGCAAGCTACTAAATTGTTAAATAAGTACATTAAATTTAGGGTTGAGGGATTTTTCGATTTCTAACATTTCTTAATTATCTAACCGAAGGCCTCTTATTATTCATATGTAAAATATCAATGCGGTCATCTTTTTTAAAATTGTAAACTATCTCTGTTGGACGTTTTGCGCATTTCGAATAATTATTACTACAAGGTGTTCTTTTTTCTAGTATTAAAATTTATTTTCTAATATTAATATTTCTAATACAAAAAATATTTTTAAAATAACCGCAAGGTTTTAATCATTTTATTTGATTTATATCAGGGCGAATGAATTTTTAATATTCAATATAGATTACTTTCATGATAGTCTAACTAACTAACTAACTAATTAACCATCACGCCTTTCAAGCGAGGATATAACGCCATATTCCTCTATTTTGGCACACTACTTTTGCTTAGGCTACATTCATACATATTCTCATGCATGCTCTACGACTTTTAACAAGGCCATCCTCCAATACCTATAGAATCTGATCATGCCAGGTCTTTCGCGGACGCCCTCTATTCCTGTTACCTTCAAAACTTGCCCTTTATATTTTCTTAACCATCCTTTCCTCGCTCACACGTTCTACATGACCAAACCATCTCAGACATATTTAAAAAAATGCAAATTTTGATATTGGTTATTTCCGTAACTGTCGGAATTTCGAATATTTAATATTCAAAATTTAATTAAGAATACTCCCCGTGAGTTTTTTCTCATAGCTTCGAAACATCCTGTAAAACTCGTTGCAACAAAAATTATCGTTTTCACCGAAGCAGTTTGTTCGCGCTGTATCTTATAATGTCGAACATTTGATATTTCAAAAAGTGCGGTAAGAATGTAATACATATCTCGGTTTAGCAAAACGTCTACACATTTCTGGGAAAATACGTTGGTCAATACAGACGCACGACAATGTGCAACACACTTACAGGTCTGCACGGGCACATAGGTTTCCTGTTCGCTATCTACGCGCCAAAGTTATACGTACTAATTGCCTGCCGGCTGCTTGGGCGGTTCGCGCGTGCCGTCCGCGCTGCGCTATCGCAATTTTTTCGCAGTTTTACAAACTTTCAGCGATAACTTGAAACGATTCATAATGATTTTTAAGTGTAACGATAAACTGTGCTACGGGGGGATCAAATGCATCAGGAGCCAAATGGTGAGAGCACAAAATTATCTGTACTTTCATCGATGTGACACATTATAGCGCTGTGTGCGCGGTGAGCTGTGCAATACTAAATTAATGCATTTATTGGTTATTGTTATGTCATACGAGCAGGAAAGGGAATTGAAATGTCATGGTCTCGCGTCTTTCTCCGTTCGTGACAGGCAACGAGATATTTATGCACTAGGATATTAAAATGCATTTAATTAAAATTAGTTATTGTACCTACCTACTCGTATTCGCTTCTGGTTTCTGTAATGGATTTGCTTGCATTTAAGTGATTAAAAACTTTTTGATGTGAATTATTTATTTATTTATATTTTTTCGCAAAACCAACAGCTAACAATAATTAAGTAAATAAAAATTGTCAGATCAATCCTACTTTTCCAAATAATTCATAACTATATCGATTCTCCTGAAATCACCAGCTTGCTATCTTTCCAAGTCCCACTCCGACCGCTTCCAACTTATCATACCAATAACATGAAATCCTCTCCCATCCCACGCATATGCTCAGATTATAATTACCTCTAGAATTCAATAGATATTTTTATTTAATTTTTTTTTTATTTATTCGAATTGAAGCTTACAATGCATTTTTAATACTAAATATAAAGAGTATCGTCATATGCTGAGGCAGATACTAGAAACTCGTCCCCCTCCCTGACCATGTGCATTATATATATATATATGTATGATAAAGTTAAATTAGGAACAATCACTGAAATTAATTTGTAAAATTGTTTGATTTGTCATTCATATAAAATTGACTTATCAAAAATTATGTCTTATCTGTTTTCTACCAAGAAATTATGTCTCCCTCTTGGATGACCGAATAAAATAAAATAAAAAAAACAATGGGAAACATAAAAATCAATTATAGGATTTCTCTGGTAGTGGCAAAATATCGTATTTACTTACGTATATGCTACACATTGCTACACGTATATAATATAGTACGTAGTATAGTACTAGATATAATTGATAAAATTAAAAATAATAACATCTGTATTTTTTTTAAATGGCTCGGAAAGGGCGTCGCACATGAGTAGGGTTATTTTGAAATTATTCGTTATTATACTTTTTGTGGTATTGTCTTTTTATTATACGCGTATTATTAAAAATTGTATTTAAAATTATTTATCTTTGATGGAAATCATAGCTTTCTATCGATTTATGTTTTGTCCCAGGAATTTTTTTACTTCTTCGCTGGTCAACTCCGGCAGCTGCCTCATAAACGTTTTCTTCGGCAATATTCATCTATCTTTCCTTCTTCCGTCAATGTGGTAATGTGTACAGTGTGTACCGTGTAGAGAATATGGCTCAAAATCACCAAGGTGCAGAATTGGCTTTGCCAGCAATTTAATGTCTTAAATATTGACTTTATTGAGAAAAGAAAATTAATATTATACTACAACTAACGTGTTTTGTGTGTACATCAAATAATACAATTTATTAAAGAAGTACATTTTAAATTAAATCAATATAAATGCAGAGAAAGTCATTTCGGGAACGCGTCCTAATGTAGGATCTTCAACAACAAGTCCCAAATATTAATGAAATATTTAAGGTATATAACTCAGTCATCACTTAATATACCGTATTTTTTTATATAAAATCTAGTTTTGAAAAAGATACTTAAAGATTTTTTTTTTTAATTATAGAAATGCAAAAATGGTTTGTCCGATAGCGCATATGTCATTTCAGTGAACGCATCGATAACTGAACAAAAATAATTTTAAGTGAACGCAGCCATTCTGTGTCAACCGTCATTAGAGGAAGCAAACAATGACAAAGCCGGCTGCCAGTACATTTATCGGCAAATAAATTAATATCTAAGTGATAAGTACCTTTCAATTCATTATTCGTAGAGCGTACATCAATAGTCCGTCAATTCGTGAACGTGTTTTTTACATTTAATTATTGATGTGATTCTTTTTTACGACCCGAAATAACAAAGTAAACTCAAATATATTACTATTGACAAAGTCAGGTCGCATTTAAGATGGCCGCTGAATAATCAAAGCGTACGCTTATTTGAAATCGTCATTTCGAGAACGGTCATTTCGGAAACGTTCCCGGACATGATGGTACATTCCCGAAATGACTGTTGCGTTCTTGGAATGATAATTATTGTTTTCAAGGGCGAATCACTTACATTTTTTCATTAAATTATTTTACAAATTCTTTGTTTTTTAATTACATCATAATGAAGATTCCTAATAACGAAAAAAAAGAACTCAAAAAAAGCTTAAAAAGAATATTGCAGCTTATTTGCGCCAAAGAGAAAAGGCAAATACTAGGAAAAGAAAGTTTTTAGATAAGATGACTGAACAACAGAAAGAAATTAAACGGGCTAAGTAAGGACAGGGAATATTATAAAAAGAAAAAGACATAAAATAAAGTGAAGAAAATTACTGATGCAAATTTTGAAGAAAAGTTCAATAAACTGAAATATGCAAAAGACCTTGAACACGCGTCTATTGAAAAGTTTATAGAACAATACACTTGTGATGTTAAGTCTCATGACTGCACGAATAGTTTAAAATGTGAAATGTGGAGTTTGAATTAGGAGATAATAAAGATTCTTTGACATATTTTACATAGAGGTGCGTTCAAGAAAATAAAATTATAATAATATTGGTGTTTTCGAAAAATAATTAGTTTTGTTTTATAATTTATATAATTTTTTAGTTAACTTCTCATTCGTAACAGAATTTATTGTTGCTTTTCTTACGTTGCTTATATTTTTTTCCATTATTTGTAGAAGTTTAGTGAAAGTTTAGTGAAGTAGTTCCACTCGACTGATTTATGAAAATGTTAAAACTTAATTATAATAAGAATTTATTAAAAGTAAGAGTAATTTTTCTGAAGTGCAAATAATATGGCAATATAAATAAATAACTTTGTTAATTAAGCCGTTGTCTATAATTTAAATATTTCCTTACCTGTACCTATTTCGGTAACATTTATGTCATTCCGGGAACGGCTGGTCATTTCCGGAATACATACATTACAATATTTCAATAAAATACGCATCAATTAGCCATTTTTTTTAGAAAAAACATAGTTTATTACATTACAGAGCTTTAATTCTATTTATGTAGCGTTAATCCATTATAAAAGCTCTGAATAATTTGAAATTTCTTAAATTTTATGCATGATAATAGCAACTTCTTTTATTTTTTGACGTATTTTGCTTGTAAAAAATTTTGTATTTATTGTTTTTAATATCGTTTATATTTATGGATACATAACATACCCATGTTATTAAACAATCATTAAGTTATGTACTTTATTTTGTTTTTGTTCATTTTATCAAACATAGGAAAACGTTCCCGAATTGATGGTTTTCTGTAAGATATTCACTAAAAAGCAATATTACAAAAAAAGTATATAATTCTGTGCGCTGCCCTGTCAAAGTTTATTAGTATACAAATTTTGCAACAGTATAAACCAAGAGTCATCATTATATCTTTAAATTTTTTTTTGCATAAAACCAATCTTGAAATTTGCAACCTT